>MU968389.1:6403625-6630262 GCA_034641835.2 Pinus albicaulis
TCTTATTTGTGAGTATGTAATGACTCAGTTTGGCCATGGACGTCGTTAAGTAAAGTGAGCGACGTCAAAGGACAAATGTCATGAAGGGGTGTTCAAAAGTCTTCATTACTTATGTTTTTTCATCCCATGAATTTGTTGTTGCAACACACTAGTCATCCCATGTTATCTCAAGCACATAACCAAATTTTAAGTGTCTAACATGTTAATTTTTCCTCCATTACTAATTTTACTAACTAGATATTAGTGTTTTGTTGCTAAATCCAAGTGAAATTTCCCTTATGAACTATTACATGATGAACAAGTTGTATATTTGTTATCTTAACGCATCATAAATAAAGAGAGAAACATAACTCAAATAACTAGTGGTAAAATACTTAAATATCATTTTTTAGTTATGAATCAAAATAAGAAAGGAATTATTTTCTCCAATCTAATAAGACTTCTATTTTTCAACAAGAAGCCATTTAAATGCCCCATTCTTTAACAAACAAACATTCTCTAAGAACAACTCATAATCATATTATATCGTTTAAATGGATATATATAACAAGACAAAAACATGTAATATATCATCCATTAAAACCATTTAAAAATTGAGTCATAGAGATCCATTATCTTTACAATTTATACAAAATTCATATCATAAGCATAATTACTTTTAGAGTAACTTAATTTCTTATAAGTAAATTTGTCCGTTTCAAACTTGGATTATGTCCTTTCCGAATTTATTAGTGTCCGTAGGAGTATTAGTCCCACCCGTCCCGTGCGCATACTTCCCGAATGGTGTTGTAAATCCCAAGAAGAAGTGTCACTATCTTCAATTCAAGCCATCCACTCCTCCATCTCTAATAACAAGCGTAATAGCCTATCTATTTTTTTTGGATCATTTCACGCCTTCCCTACTACTTCCTTGTATACTCCACTCACATCGTAGAATTAACTTAGCTTATCGCAAATGCTTTGGATAATGACCCATGCTTAAAGGTGATGGTTTCAAATATATTCCCTAATTATTCTGTTGTTTCTTCATTAATTCTTCACTTTTACACATCGCATTCCAAAATATCATTCATTCCATACCTGTACGAAGCCAACATCAATAATTTTAGAGGCTATCCCATCATAAATTTCTGCCTTCATTCATTTTAGACTCCATAACCCAACATTAAGGCACAAGGTTCATTCTTGATTCTCTACAAGGGAGAACCATCCCCAAGTGGAGCCAATGTTATAAACCAAAATTAACCCTCTTTCGAGAAGCCGAAGGCATAATTGTGAACTTAACCAATTGAATCCTTAAATTTAAGGTGACTGTGGTAAATGGTATCATGTTCGCAAATTTGGGCGATTGATTCACTCATTCTTGAAATTCCAAGGGTAGAAATGGCTCACCTAATTGATTCATGCTCAACTTTTAGCTTTTATTGTAATCACTCAATGAGCATAAGATTCAGTTAACTCTTTGTTCCTCGACCATTCGATGCCCGATCGCCTTTCCCGATCCTCTTCCATCGCACCCAAACATATGATGAATTTAGAGGTAATTTCACTTGATGAATCAAGACCATCGAGATTGAGTTGATATGACGATTCTTGATTCCCTAATAGTTGGGACATGCATGATAAATAATATTTTCTCATTACCCACAGATTTTAGCTGCTTTGATCTCTTTGATCATCAGTTTATTTTGCTCCTAAGTGCTCAAGTTTAACCACGTGCATATATCTCATGGCGGGACCCATCTTCTCAGCCAATGAGTCCGCCAATCACCGCTTGACACTCTATGTTACATTAAGTATCCTTGTAACTCCCATTTAACCTTAATACCGCTAACCTTTCATGGATTAATTCATTTTTCATTTTCTTTTGCATGTCACTTCGAGAGCCCGTCAATGGCGGAAGCTTTTCAACTCTAAGCAAGAGTAGTGTGCATAATTTGCTTTCATTTAACAAATAAGTTCCTTTCACTTGCTTCGTTTTTTCCAGTCGGTAATTCATTTTGCAATCTGTAATGTTTGAGTCGTCACTAAAGAAGCTCTAGTAAATGAGCTTATTCAAATGGTTCAAGACACTAAAGTTTGTCTTACTTCGATGTTCCTAATTCCTTAAAGGACTTTAACCCTTCCACTAGTGTATCGCACGATTATATGTGCCTATTGAAGTCCGGAGTCTTAGACACCACCCTTCCTCCTATCCATTTTGATCTTGATTCCATTTTGTTTCTCATCTAGCATTGCGTGAGCTAGAACAACAAGCCTTCTTTCAATCTAGCTAAAGTTTTCATCAAATTAGATGAATAAAATCATTGCCAAGATGTTATGCATTCTCGCGCTCAAGGAATCAATATAACCGATAGGGGTTGGATCAAGAATTTTATTACTTGGGAACAAGACAATAAATTTGAATTTATGAAAACCTTTGCTCGAAAGTCTTGATCCAAACCTAAAGTCGCAATTTCCCATACCTTTACGTAGAATCACCGAAACCATTTTTTCAAACGCTAACTTCTCTTTCGCCATTATCTTTGGGTTACTTGATTTGATACTCAAATGGCTCATCTGGTATTCTTAGCGAGCACGACCATCACGTCAAACTGTGTCGCCAAATGATTAATTTTCTCCTAAATATCTAACCTAAGCCTCGCGCCGAATTGCCTACCGTTGTCCCATTTAGATCCTATCGCCACTGCATATTTAACTATATATTCATGTTAAATTACCCCTCCTATTTCTATCTAACAAGATCCTTATGAGTGCTACATGATGTTAACAATAAAGAAAAGGAATTTTATGCATGGATCGATGTAATTTATCCCCAGATATTCATGATTCATACTCCCAATATGGATTGCTTTTCATTTCTCAAAAGACAAATTAACAAAGAAGCAAGTGTATAAAATTTCGTGAGGAACAAAGAAGAATATTAAGGCTTACTAAAGAGAAAAGTATAGAGAGTTGGATTTTATACACTAACTTTATTGTGATTCATTCATATGGTTTGAAAGCAAAAGAATTTTAGCTGCTACCAAAGCATGTTTCATTCCTTATTGTTTGCTTATGAAGTTCCTAGAAAAAAATTGTTGTGAACAAATTGCATTTTGTCTCTAAGAAAAGGAATTATTTAGTTATCCATATGTTATTTCACCCTTAATTTCTAAAACTAAAAATTCTATAGATTCCCCGGGAAAGGTAAATGGTGTCTGACTTCGCAGAACACCGCCTTATGATCCTTTGTGAATCATCTTGGGATTAAAGAAGTAGGTAGACTTGTTAGCCTATATTCATGAGAACAAGCCCAAAATGGAAAAGGGTGGTGAATTTTTAAAATGGCAACAATAAATATTGAAAATGGCATTCTATGAGGCTTCTAATTTAATTTTCCTTTAATTAAATTAGAAGTAAATTGTAATTCCACATCACATGACAAACAGAGTGTTAACCGAGTCAGAAGACTTAGTTACTTCATTCAATTCAAGTCACGAGGGTAAAACCAGAGGCCCGTACGGGCCTACTCTAAGTTTTAGGGGTCCAGCTTACGCTTATTTGTGAATTGTAATTAGTTAACTCAATTATTTGAGTTAAAATCGCTTAACTAGTTCTAACTCATAAAATGAGCTAGTGATAGGTCCAAGAATTAACCATTTTAATCATGTTATGTTCAATAAGTTAACCGATAATTTGCTATAAATATTCGTTTCATGTCAGTTCTAAGGAAGGCCCAATTGAGATTAAGGTTAAAGAGAGGACAACTATCAATTGTATAATTAGAAAATTGTACATGTCATGCATGAGGTCATCGTAGTCCTCAAGGTATCACAATCATTAATCAGAATTTATTAATTATCAGGGCCTCAATTAAATTTTAGAAATGAGTAAGAAAGGATGGTCAGCAGAGGCAAGCAATCAAGCAAATATTGGACAAAATTTTAGATCAAGCCAAGTTTCAAAGTGAGACAAATGAGAGTGCAGTGGTTTCTCGGTGAAGGAAATAACATTGTATTGTTTCATGGTCTTCGACTTTATGTAATATACAAGAGCAGTGGGGTTTTTGAGTGCTTTCTTTCCCGCATACATCTTGTGTCATGTGATTGATGATTTCTTCTCTTACTTGCCGTGTGATTGTGCGAACGAATTTGGTTTCGTAAATTGTAGATTGATTCAAGAGATTTTGTTTTAGTACATTACAAGATCATTTGAATCTATTTATATATTTTCTACATGGTATCAAAGTGTCATGAATCGTAGTAGAAGAGAATAATTCAAGTTTTTTTAATAGGTGGAATCAAATTCGCATATTTATTCTTCTGGGACTGCCAGAGATTAGGATGTATTTCTATGGATTGAGACTCGAATATGCCTTTGAGGACAAACAATCTGTACATCATGGAAGGATTCTGATGGAGGTAGTGTAGGAGGAAAAATGGACTCAAGGAATTCATAGACAATGATATTCGTACACATTAACAAATGCTCAAAATCAAGATGCATGGGAGAAGAAAGAAGAGAGAAAACGTGAGAAGGATTATGTTAGAAGGAGTTCGATATCATATTGTCTCGAACCTTAATGGAAAGGAAACTCCATATTCTATGTGGAAGGCCTTAACATATCTTTTCTGTATCAGTTAGCTGGACTATAGGAAGCATGCACTCAAAGACAAGCTCGTAAAGATCAAAATGGAGGAGAGCTGAGACCATACCAAAATACTTGACGAAGTTCACTCAATGTCGAGATGAGCTTGGAAGTGTTATTGTGACATTTTCCCACAATTATTTAGTGACCCTAGCACTTATAGGCCTTCCCAAGAGCTATCATAGCTACCAAGACTTGAATGGAGGAAATCTACCAAAGTGGGAGTGATTCTCAGTCCTAATTTTGGTACAAGAAGAGATAAGGCGGGAGCACCATAACAGGACCTCTTCCAAAGACAAATAAGAAGATTTTTCATTAGTTGGAAAAGGAAATAAATCCAAGGGAAAAGAAGTCACAAGGTGAAGAGGGCAATAGAGACTTGTCCAAGCTCAATTTTTTCATCAGACCAGTATAAAAGCACTATGCCATGAAATTTCACAAGGCAAAGCAAGAAGAAGCCCTCGCAAAGGGCGAGGGGTGAAGCTCTAACTTCACACTTCAAGCTTGATTTTACTCATCAGACGCATGGCCAGCAATTGTATGGGATGCATGTGGTATCCTGAGCAGTTAGCAGGCTCGTTCCATATGATGGGGAATAGACATCTCTTTAGTGACTTGGAGGAGAAGACCTCTAAAGAAAAGGCATAGATTTTGAGAGATGACTAGAGGTATAGCGCGATCCTCGTAGGTACAATTGTTTCTGTTGGGAGACCGGCTCCCTCCTCATACCAACATTTTTTGTATGTTCCGTGACTAAAGAATAATCTTGTTCCCATATCTCCAAGTATTGGAATATTATGGTTATGATGTGATATTTATAAAAGGAAAGGTTTAGACACATCGCCACTTCCGGACAGGTGGAACATATCGTGTACGAATCAAGGAACATGTATGTTCTCGAGGTCGAAGATGCATTCAAAGATTTTAGGAGAAATCATAAAGTCGTAGACTTGTGGTCGAGAGGGAGCATAAATTACCTCTCAACATGAAGCCTCGTGAAGGTTGTGGAGCAGCCACAATCTGGAGAAGAAGAAAGGAGACCGATCTTGAGGCATCCACTAAGCAGTAGACCGTAGGGGAGAAATTTTGTGCTAGATGCAAGGTAGTGGAGACATGCACCCATACCTCCGTGTGAGAGGTGGGGCAATGTGAAGTCATAATCCCAAAGAAGAGATTTGGGCATGATCCATTGAGATGCCTTGTTTCATGGATCAAGACTTAGCTACGGGGACCCACAAAGACATAGTAGTAGGATGGATCGCAGTAGGATCGATCGTGACAATTGATGCAAGCTTAGATATCGTAGTGACATATGTCAAATAATGATCATGGATCGTGAGTTGGCAAAGCAGCAAGTATGATATGCTGATGCAGAGGTTAACAGATGTTGGGATGATATCTACGAAGTGGTCATCAACTATTTTAATGGAAACATTTGTATGTCTGGGTAATCTTCAAATTAGTTGGTTACCTCTAGCTTCAATGTGCGACAAATGGTTTGGACCTAAATCTAATCTTCTTGGATTTACAATAATCTCAAAATCATACTTGAAACAATAGGAGCCATCTACAACATCCTCCCCCCCAACACAGTTTGTCGGACCAGGTATCAAAGAAGAGTGACTTGTTGAACATCTTAAAATGATATCCCAAAGAAATAGTGACTAAATTCACATAGACCATAGCTAACCTTTCTCCTCGCTGTTTGTGCAATTTCCTCAACACTTGACAATTTTCACTTGCAAATGCAATTGGATGATCATCTCCAACTCTTGGCTGCACTAATACAACTTCCTAACACAATACACAAAGCATCAACGTGCACATGGAATTATTTTGTCCGTACCTTGAGAATACCAATATAGGCGCAAAGCCACCATTTTCTCCTTAGGCATCTCTAAAACTCTATGGAATTCCTCATCCTAGCAAAAATAGGCATCCTTCTTCAACAACTTCTCCATCGTCGTTAAAGAATCGCCACGTAGCCTTGAATAAATTTACCGTAATAGCCGCATGCCTTAATTGAGCACAATTGCTTCACATTCATTGAGCCTTCAAGTTAAAAATAACAACAATCTTAGTTGATCGACCATCAATCCTTGTTGATAAACAATATGACCCAAAATCCCAAAAGGGACACAAAATATACTCTTCTTTTAGATTCAACGATATTTTTTATACTTCGACAAGTATCCAACATCAATCGCAAGTTTGAAACATACTCTTCAATAAACCAAATACAATCTAGTCATCAAAATATACTTCTAAGAATTGATGTATATACTCCTTAAAACAACTTACCTCCACATGCTAGGAATATAGTCGGCGTATTCTTTAAATTGAATGGCATTACTATGCATTGGAATGATCACCATTCCATCGCAAAGGTCATCTTACTTCTTTGCCTTGAGATGCATTCTTATCTAGTGATATCTAGAAAATACCTCGTTGAATGAGTAGGCCTGCCGCCCACCCACATTATCCAATACTTCATGAGAAAAAGGAGTTGAAAAGGGTCATAATACGCATCATTCAACTTGCGCAGATCCACAAATCTTGATTTTCCTTTAATTTTATTTTCTAATTCAGCCATGGGCTTAACCAATCGATTCTCTTCATCATTTCAATGATCCCTAATGTTGCTGTAAATCCTCTCATGACGTAGGTGATCCCCCAAATTTCCAGAGTGGGTCTAAAACAAAGGGACATGCTAAAGTGTTGCTTCCTAATTATTGAATGAACAAAGGACACCAGATATCAAACTACCTCGATTCCAATGATATCGTTGTTGTTGTAGTGGTGGTGGCCTCTCGCCCTACCTTGGCAAATCACAATCCTTTCCCCGCCATTACGCTTGGATACCCGCACATAGAACAAGAAACAAGAACAACATACTTTACATAATGGTTTCACTCATAACTATTATCCATCAAAGAGGGCTAAACATATTTCATTAAACAAGCATCGAATAATAAAAGTGGAACCAAACAAGAGTCATGTATATAAATGAATAGAAGGAAGAGTTACAACCAATGCTTTGATGTCGCACCCTCCACGGGGGTTCGGCCAAAGGCGTCTCGATGCTCATCAGTGGAATTCGATGGGATGAAGGCATGGACTCAAGTTCTCCTCAGAAGTCATGGACTCAAGCTTCCTCAACGTAATTCCTTCCTTATTCATCTTCTCTAGTAATCTTACCTATAGTATGTTTAATTCTCCAAGTTCCTACCTAGCTTGTTCTAAGAGAGACACTTTTATGCAGGAAAAGGAGGAGGCTAGATCCCTACAAAGGGTAGTGGAGGCCTATCCCCTTAGGAGTTCCCATAAGAGGTGGAAACCATAAACCTAAAGGGACGTAGTCCTGTGGTTTATCGGCTCAACCACTCACAATGACTCATCCTCGAGGTGGTTGAGGAATTCCCTCTATTTTTAAAAAACATTCCACAAATAGTTTGGCGCGGTGACAACCGGGACAGTACCACACTGCACGGGGGCCCAATGTTAATCTTCCTTCGGCGCGAGGGCATAACTGACTACCACGCGTATGCAAAAACAAGGGTTTTGAGTCTCCGCCGCAGAATTGTCAACAAATGGAATATTACCTCATGTAAAAGGGACACACGATGGTTCTGCAAGGCATGAAACTGCTTATTTATCACGGAAATGACCCTCTCCAATGGGCGAGATGGGGATTGGCAGATAGTGAAAAAATGTTGGGGCAAATGTATGCCCCCTAAAAGCATGAGGTCCGAGGGAGAGAGAGGGGTGAAATGCTTTACGAGAAAGCGTTCGAACCAAACACCCGCCGTCGAAAAACCTACAATTAAAAATACAATCGATATCTATGATACATGAACATGTGGTATGGGCGTTGCCATCCATAATAGAGTATACATAAAAATTGAGATTCGAGGTATGGACGTTACCTATCCAAAGAAGAAGGGATCAACAAATAGACCCTGTATGGTCGCAACCATCCAATCAAAGAGTTATGCAATAAGTCATGATATCCGCTAAAATCCTGTACCGGTTTTTATCGTACAAAATCCAGGGTCTTGCGCTTCCATCTGACCAACAAGTACAAATTCAAGCATGCGAATATATGAGCTGAAGTCGAACATGTAAGAAAGTCACCGATTACCATCCAATGATGAAAGATGTTAACAAGCATGAGAGAAACCACCAATAATGACAATGGCTCTCAAGGTAATAAATCCTAAGATAATCCACTTTAATGAGCAATGATTTAGCGTCAACATCTCAGAATCACTCAATTGAAGGTTTGAATGAGTGGGACTCGCATCTAATGCGAAACCTGCCATTAAGGCATGCAAGCTCCAAGGTACTGTAATAGAGTCTCTAGATCAAATTCCTAGATAATGAGTTGAAGTCGACAGAAGTGACCCGATCTGTTGTACAGAATAAGCTTCCTACATCATCAATACGAGACAGAGGAACAGTGATGATGAACAGGACCACGTAGGAATCGTAGGGAGGTTGAAAATCAGAGGCAAACTTTCGAATATATCAAGAACACAACACCGGATTTGGAATTATTTTACATCAAAGGATCCGAGGTCATGATGACGTAGTTCTAGAGTAGATGAGAGGTCAAAAGAGATTACCCAAACCCATGGAGGAAAAAATGAAGAAATGAGATATCCCCAAACCGACACGAATGCGTACAAGCATGTTCAAGAGCGACATACCGCCAACATAACGTATAAAACTTATCATTTCACCATTTCTCAAGTAGGTACCCCAATTATTTTAAAATAATCTTGAAGGGGATAGCATATGCTTGTGCTGTAAGTTTGTCCTTCGATAAATCCAACCTAGTACATTTTACGAGCCCTAGGAAGGAGGAACTCGGCAACGCCATGCATACGAAATCCGATGTCATAAGGGTTTGAATCTAGTCTCGACAAAGGGAGAACTCTGTCTTTCATGTTTAGAGAGTTTTAAAAGAAGGCAAGAAGAAAACTCTATCATGGCCCTTCTTTCATAAATAGTCTCGTATCCGAAAAGGTAGAACAATATCTCTAAAGAACCTCTACCGTGGATAGGTTGGAAGCTATTCTTTTTCGTAAATAATCTATCCTGTGCCCAAAAGGCAAACGTATACTCGGGTAGAGATATCGTCGTAGCCATTTAATTCCAGGTTCGGAAAAGAGACAAGAGTCTCAAGAATATTTTCAATTTTAGAGAGTCGGAAGAGCCGAAAGATGACTCCAACAAGAATTTTCATGTTTTACTGAAGTCCAAAAGTATAAAATTTAACTCATTACTCCATCACTATGTCCCCGAAACCCGTTGTTGCACAAGAGACACTGCAAAACCTATTTTTCGAAATAATATAATAAATAATCGAAAAACATGTCTTAAAACATAATTAGGTTGTAAAATTTTATAAAATGGTAAAAATAATTACTACTTTTAATTAGAGCAAATAGTTACCCATTTACGTTGTGATTTTGCGTTTACTTATAGGCATAATCCAAAGAAACCAATCTCTTCAAATCAAGTAGTTCCGTAAGAGCCGAGATTCTCTCGCATTTTGGAGTCATTTCCTACTACCTGCGCAACTTCCAATTTTGAATTCTAGGGAAGGAAATATGAAAATTAGGGCACAAATGTCGTACCCAAGCCTTCGGCACAAAGTCGTGCCAACCACCCAATCTTTACACTAGGGCGCGCTAATGGCGCAAACCATTTTTTGCGCAAAAATCAAGTCACAACCCCCAAAACTTTATAAATTCAAGCTTCAAAATGGCTAAAATTATCATATGAATGTGTTTACAGTAGAAAGCGGCAAAATGGTGATCGATGGAAAGAACGGAACACAAGTGAAGAAGACGAGCTTGCCATGGAGAATGAGATGCATGGAAGCTTCCGGGATCGTGGACTAAAGAAGTTCTTCTCGACACCATGTCTCCATGCTCAACCGTAGCCGCTACAATATTTGATCGCATAAGGGATGAGGACCAAGAAAAGTTCATCCTTCAAGATCAGAACTTGAGATTGAAGTTTTTGACATCTATTTTATCACTAATTGTCACGAGGGAGCAAGACCGATCCCAAACTGCAGACTCAGCCTTGCATGGAGAGTATGTCCATGGTAATGGAAAGAGTATGTCGAGGGCACGAAGGGGAACAGAAGCGGGAAAGTTGATATCCAAACTATCCCACTTAGCACCCAAAAAGTAGTGCTACACATCACACGAGCTACGGATCGCAAGCACCGCACGAAGCAACAAAAAACATAGTTGCTTCTTGTTGTATATCGTTTGACACCGATCATCTACAATCGCGTAGGTCGTGATAATAAACATGAAACGCCAGTCTAACAAAATGAAAAATGGAAAATTGAAGCAATTTGGTTATGGGTCTATCCCTGGTATCGTTCTTCCCGGAATGACTACCAATTTTTTCGGGGCCGTTAGGAGGTCATAGTCCCAACACTACTCATGAGAGAACTACGAATGGCCCGACAGATTGACAGGGCAAGGGGCTGGCCAACAGACAACTGAGACCAGAGTTATCGTTTGATTGTCCACGAAAAGTTGATCGCCGTGAGGACAGTTCACTCTCCGTATCATTTTACCGGGTGATCCGGACTTCCTCCACTCCCTAAGGAGAGGATTGGGATGAAGACTTGGGTAAGACTCCATTTTAATTTTCATGAGTATTATGAATTTTATTTATTTTTTTAACTATGTATGATCTCGACATTAAATCCATGTATTTGCGTATGTTATTTGTGAGAGACCCATGGCATGTCTCTCGATAGTGAGGCAAATTCCCAGGATTTCAACCTCATGTGGTGAGGGAAGCGAGGAAGAGGACAGCGCAACTCCGAGGGGACTAACACGTGGATTCCCAAATTATGTACTCCATTCAACGATGTTCCTCACGCCTACCAGAGACATACCATCGTATGCCAAGTCGTATTCACCACTTGGCCGAGGCTTTCGCCACTGACATGCTATCATGAGCATCATGTCAATTATTAGATACCTAGGCTTTATATCTACATTTTTTTTAGAGACATGGTGTCTGTGATGTAACAAACACATATTTTTTAAAATGTATGATGCACACCGATGCAAACACGCGATATATATATATACATCTATTTTCGTATATGGATCTTTTCACATGATGGTGATTTTACAAATTATGCAAATTTCTATCTAATACAATGTTACGTCACTGTGACGCTAATGCATTCATTCATCTAGGAATATGTTGAGATAAATCAAATGTCTTTCTAACAAACGAATACGTAAATACAATCTCAAAATGTATGGGTTTCTAACTCAATAATGACCATTGAGTTGCAGAACAACAAGCTGTGAATGTAGATTCACAAGCAATGCACATATGCAAGAGATTAATTGCCTCGTTAATAGTTCAAGGACAGCACTATATTCAGCAACATTGTTTGTAGTTGGTCCTATAAAAATACCTTTGTATTTCTATCAACTCACCAACAACATCCATAGATTACCCGTGACTGTCAAGACAAATTGCATCAAGGGAAGCACCATCCATTAAATCGACAAAAGGGGTAATAGACATCTCGCATAAATAAGCAAGACCCAAATAAGCAGGAAAATGCTCGCAAAGCACACCAAATCAAAACATGTACAAAAATGAAAAAAACACCTATGTACATAAATCATGCACAGAATGATCTACGCATAATAATTTTTGAGATACAACCCATTTCCCGGGTTATTCTAAAGGATGACCTTCGTAATCACAGAGCCCATAGGCCCCATTCGCAATATGTGTTCGACAATGTAAGGCCCATGCCACATGGGTTGGAAATTTACTCCGCCCCACTTATCACAGAGTTTATCGTATAAGATCTAGATATCCTTTTAACGAAAGAACGCAGGGGAAACCGATTGGTCAAAATGAGCTTTGACCCGCTTTTATGTGCTTCAATAACTAGAGCAAAAGCGTGGTTTCATCCAACCTTTCTAGGGATAAAGGAGACGCTCTTCTTCTACCGAAGTGTTCGCTAGCATCCAATAGCCAACTTGAGCTAAGGTATTTCACATTCAATCGAAAGAGGCTCCACCATAAACCAATTGAAAAGGGGCAGAATCCGCTGTATCTCTTTAATCGAGGTTCGTGATTCTATAGAGCCTAAAATAACATGAGATGCCAATTGGATTTATGATCCCAATCATACGCCGAAGCATGGTAACAAGAACTTTTTCTATGGTCTTCAACCTGGCCATTGGCCCGATAGATAGTACAATGCTGAGCTATCATGACGCACCCAACTTGGAAGTCAACTCAAATTCACCATGTAATGCCGAAAATGGGAACCATGATTCTGTGATTTATGGCTTGAGGGACACCAAACCTAGCAATGATATGATTGAATATGAATTGAGTGGGCTTTTCTCTACCGTCAATAAAAGTGTAGGCATTGCTTGGGCCCATTCTGTGAAGTAATCTACGATCACGAGCACATAAGCATGCTCCCCCTTGGCCGAGTGAGGGTTATGAGAGCTGAGAAAATCGATGCTCCCACTTCGTGAAAAGGGACCAACAGAATGACAGGATGAATAGGTAACAAAGTACAAGACGCATCTTCCATCGATAAACCCGGCACCATGACATCTACGACCATGACAATGTAGTCTTTGAAGATAGAAGGCCGTATATAACCAGCACGAAGAATCTTTTTGTGCAAAGGCATAACTGTGACATGTGGACCGCCACAAAGCATCGTGGACAATCAACAGGACTTTCACTTTCCTCGAGGGACAACACGATGGAGAATAGAATACACTGACATCGAGTAGGTATCCCCACTATATGATAAAGGTAAATGACATGGATGCTAGTTTATGGGCATCCTTCGTCAACTCAGATCCTAAAGTAGAAGTTTGGAGATAAATGATGATATCACTGGGTACTCACGATCGAGGGTGCTAATCAAGAAAAGTGTATCGTTTGGAATGTATTCCCTTTAATGAGACAGGAGAGTCCGAAGGGGAGGGAACAAATCAAATCAGCAAAGACTAGTGACTTTCCAACTTGGCAATAGTAAATTCCAAATAGAACTCTTGGAGGATGACAATCCACTTTCATTATTTTCCCCAAGAATTGTCGCAGAAAATATATAGGTCATGAAGGTAACTCAAATCACAATCACCGTACGCAAAGAATATAATGATTAAAAACATTGAATCGCTGAATCGTAGCTAACGTTAACTTCGACGTGTGCATAACACATCCTGCCGAGAAGGTTACGAGACAAGTAATAAATAACATGCTCATTACCATCATCATCGTCTTGTACCGTAACCATGGAAATCTTACCGAAAGCGGATAGCCCAAATAAAAGGGAAAAATCATGATGATAGTTAGGAGGACGCAATAGAGGAGCGTTGACAAGCAACATCTTCAGGGCCTCAAAAGACTTTTGAGCAACCTCATCCCAACAAAATGGGACACCCTGCTTTAATAATCGCGTGTATCCTCTAGCCACTTCTGCATAGTTAGGTATAAAACGGCGTAGAAAATTAGCCTTACCTTGCAAACTCTAAAACTGATGTAATGAGGAGGGAGAGGGGAGATTGATAATAGCCTCAACCTTGAGTGGATCGAGGCGAATTCCATCTTTGGATACGATAAACCCTAAGAATCTACCAGAATCAACGCAGAAGACGCATTTGTGCAGATTAAGCCAAATATTGTAACATCGACAACAAAGAAAAATCTGACGAAGATGGTCAGGATGGTCCATGCACTTAGCTGAATGAGCGGGAAGGTCATCCAGATAAGGCTGAATGATGTGTCAAATATCGTGAAAAGCATACGACATCGCTCTCTGAAATGTAGCCCCAGCATTCTTTAAGCCAAAAGGGAGCTTCTTATATGCCAAAGTACCCCAATGACAGATAAAGGCAGTCTTATGTTGATCAGCAGGGAGAATGTTAATCTGATTGTAACCAGAAAAACCGTCCATTAAGGAAAAGATCTCACTCCCAACACAGTCATCAATGATTTGATCGATAAAGGGAGTAGGATAATTATCCTTAGGACAAGCTCGATTAATATCGTTTATAATCAACACACTGAAATAGCTCCCCTCAAGCTTTCATTCATGTGAACAATATTAAAGACCCATTCTGTCAAAGGAATTGGATAAATAAAACCAGCTCAGAGAAGTTTTTCAACTTCAGCCTTAATGGCGACAAATTTTCTAGGGTGCACTGGACGAAGACGTTGGCGAATAGGTTTCACACCGGGATAAGTAGGAATTTCATGCACCACTATACTAGGATCAATGTCAGGAATTTCTTCGTAAGACCATGCAAAGACATCACGGAACTCACAGAAAAGGCTAGTATAAACTTGGACTTCATCATAAGAACAAGTAACCCCAATATGGATGTTCTCGACAATTTCGATTTTAACGGAAATTTCAATAGACATCGTTTGTGTAATGTTACTCAAGTTACCTTCCGTAAAGACATCATGTGTCAAAACAGGAAATTAAAGCGGAGGAGAAGGAACCTGAGATACAAAACACTCAAGACAAGTAGACATGGCCCCGAGGCCAGGCATAAATGCGGAACGATGATTACCATCATTCCACTGTAGATCCTAAATGGAAATGGTTTCCACGATGGCTTCGTCAGAGGGAAACACTTATTTCAAAGGATCAGGCGAATCTCAATCACCAAGCCAGGGGGATTGAGAGTAAATGTCAAGAGACATGCTCAAAGGAGAAAAATCATAGGACGAAGGTTCTGAAGCAGCAATGAGTTCACAATAATCAATCTCAATCGGACTCAAAGGCATCGAATCTCAAAGGAATAAATCTCTTCAGGAGAAGGAATAATCCACGAGTCATCAGACCAAGAGATCATATGAATCTGAACAGTATTTGGTGGAGGAAGAGGAAAAATAACCATGAGGGCAGGATCTTTAAAAATACCCGGCCCAATCAATCAATTGAGTCATGCAATAAATCATGATAATCCACAAGAACCTGCATCCTAGATTTTATCAGACAAAACCCAGGGTCTTGTACTCCATCTCGTCCAAACAAGTACAAATTCAAGCATGCAAATATATGAGCTGAAGTCAAACATGCAAGAAAATCGTCTGATTACCAGCCAATAATGAAAGTTGTTAACAGACGCGAGAGAAACCACCAATAATGACAATGGCCCTAAAGGTACAAGAGGTACAATCCATAGAATGTGAACAGTGATCTGACGTCGAACACCCGCATAATCACTCGATCGAAGGCCAATGATGTGGACCTTGCGTCGAATACGAAGAACCTCCCACTGAGGCATGCAGGCTCTAAGGTACCGGAAGGGAGTCTCTATATCAGATTCCTAGATAATGAGCTGAAGTCGACAGGAAGTGATCTGGTCAAAGGAGGGCCATAATTTTTCCCACATCATCGACACGAGACAGAGGAACATGATGATATTGAATCAGGACCAACAGAAAATCAGAGGAAGGTTGAAAAATGCAGAGGAAAACTTCTCTTGAACATATCAGCGACACGACACTAGATTTGGAAATATTTTACATCAAGGGATCTAAGGTCATGATGACATGGCAAAGAGAAAATGAGAGGTCAAAATAGGTTACCCAAACCCATGGAGGAAAAATGACGAAATGAGATGTCCCCAACCCAACACAAATGCAGACAAGTGCCATGTTCAAGAGCGACATACTGCCAACATAACTAAAAACTGGTTCCGTTTTCCCCCACCATTTCTGGCGAGTACCCCAATTATTTTTTAAAACAAACTTGAAGGGAATAGCATATGCTTGTAATGTAAGTTTGTCCTTTGGAAAAATCCAACCTAGTACATTTTACGAGCCCTAGGAAGGAGGAACTTGAGTAACGTCATGGAGACGAAGTTCGATGTCATCAAGGTTTAACGAGTCTGACAAAGGGAGAACTCGGCATCTTTTCATGTTTAGAGAGTTTGAAAAGAAGGCTAAAAATAAAGCTCCTGCATGGCCCTTTTCGTAAATATTATCTTAGATCCGGAAAGGTAGAAAACAATATCTGAAAGAACCTCTTAGTCGCGGTAGGCTAAGCTATTCCTTTTTCGTAAATAATCCATCCCAGCCCGAAAAAGGGGTAAACGTATACTGGGTAGATATCGTTTCGTAGCCATTTAACGAGTTCAAAACGACAATAATCTCAGCAAAATTTTCATGTTTTGAGAGTCAGAAAATAGATGAAATTCGACTCCTCCTGAAGGAATGAGTGGTATTAAGGGTAGCAACTAGTTCCGGTGATGGGGGAACTACTCAGAACATGATAAAAGTCAATAGGTTGGCTAACAAGACCACTCATTTCATCGGTTCCTCAGGAATGGGTAAAACAATCAAGTGAAGGCATATGATCGGCCAAGCAGATGATGACGACGGAATGAGAAAACCAAGGCTCATATGGAAAAACAGGCTAATAAAATGGCAATCACGAGAGGTAAAATAAGAATGGTTTCATTTTTACGCAAGCTCGAAAACATGGGAAACTCTGCTTGGAGGTGGTCTCATTTTTACACAATCTTAAAACTTTGTAGAAAACTATGCTTGAAACCGGTTTCATTTTTACACAAGCTTGAAACGGAAACAAAGTATGCTTGAAAAATAGGGAAAAATAGGCATGCCCCCAGCATGGTGACTCAATTAGAGGTACATGCCCCCCAAGCTTCAGTCCATATGAAAGGAAGATGGAGTGAAGTTTCAAATTACGAGATCAAGAGAAAGACTCGACAGGGATCTTACGAGATCATATCAAAGACTCGAATTGAACAGGAACGTGTTTCATTGTTTTAATGAGGTTGAGAGATTAAAAGAACTATCCGCATGACCTAATTCATTTTTCAACGAGGTTGACATAGAAGACGGACCATCCTCATAACACCTTGTTTCATTTAAGGAGCTTGACACAAGAAAACGAACTCTGCTCCGATGAGTTTGTTTCATTTTTTAAGGAGCTTGACATAAGAAAACGAACTATGCTCCGATGAGCTTGTTTCATTTTTTAAGGAGCTTGACACAAGAAAATGAACTCTTCTCCGACGACCTTGTTTCATTTTTTAAGGAGTTTGACACAAGAAAATGAACTACGCTCCGCACGACAACTCATCATGAAAAATAAGAGGTCATGACTTCCAAGAGGTTCGCATCTAATGGGAGAAAAACATCTTGGAAATCTTGATCGAATGCCCCAACACACGATGCATAATGGCACTATCACTGATGGCAGGCATGGGATAGGTAGCCACGTAATTAACCTGTGGCAGGGAAGATACAACCAGTGGAAAAAGATCGGGAAGGGAGGATGGTGGGCCAGCTGCCATCTCAGGACCAAATAATTAAAGTTGATCAATGGTCACGAGCAGACCTTTGTGTGGAAAATAGATCACATGAAAGAGGGAAGAGACAAGTGCACCCATGGCATAAAAATAGTCACGCCCCAAGAGTAGATTAAAATCCAAGGGACCGTGAACCACCATCACATCTATATAGACGGTTTTCCCTCCCAAAGTAATAGGCAACTTCGGAAGGATCCTGAACGGTTGACTGGTTCCTCTGTTAAAGGCCAACAGATTCAGCGTAATAGGCACAAGCGGTGGAGAACCAAAATCTTGCCAAGTAATTGAAGATAGAACACTAACATATGTGCCTTCATCTATAATGGTGCTGGGTATGACCACATTGAAGGCCTGTACCGTGATCTCAAAAGGCAAATAAGAAGGAAGGTGGTATCCTGCGAATCGACTCCAATCGAAGGAAGAGACCAAACTACTTGGAGGGGGTACCATAGAAATGAGATGGTCATACCCTGCTATTACGGGAACAAGAGGAACATGCTCCGGGACCTCCATCACGAGAGCAGGAGGAGCAACTTCTTGAACTACAGGGACAGGAGAATCCTTCTCCAAGTCTGAAGAATCTTAAGAAACAAGAAGAACGTGAGGGGGATGGGGTCCACTCTCGACGGAAAAGACCTGATGAACCGTAGGCGGTATCAGGTCGACTGATTCCTCGACCAATGGTTGGTTGGGAATGGATTCGTGAATTTGAATTTCTGAGGGAATGGGATCAACCAAGGATGACTCTTGACCGATCGTTGAATCAACTAGCAGAGGACTCAAAGAAAGTTTCTGGTAACCAACCGGAAGGCAGGGTGCAGAAACAGTAGGGTTTTCCAACACTTTCGTGGCTTCATCCATGTATGGACAAAGGTGAATGGGATGATGCCCTTCACACAACCTACAGGGATTCATGATCTTACCCTGTTTCTTACGATTCTTATCAGTATTAGTCGAAGATGTGCCACCAATATGAATTCCAGAAGCCAAGGGCAACGACGGACGGCCGTCGGACCATGCTTCAAGCACCTTGGGAATGCCAGGGCAATCTCGAAGAAGATGGTCACCTTTGCACAACATGCAAGGGAATTTGACTTGCCGTGGAAGGTTGGATGGTTTATCAAGGGAAGGTTTCTTAGGCGTAATAGCCGCAGGGTTGGCTTCTCTCTTATCTGAATTCTTCTTTTTTGTCTTCTTCTTCTTCTTCATAGCCACCTGATTACTAGAATCTAAACTTTCACCAGGTGAAGTAGAAGAGGAGGACGAAGAAATAGGCGAAGAAGGGGAGAATCGGTCCACCTTAGAATCAACATGATGTTGTCCAGGTGGAGGGGATAGTTTTACAGAGGGCGGAATACTCGAGACCACAGAGGTCGAGAATAACCAAATAGGCAACCCAACAGTTAACCCTAGAAGGGAAAATGTTGCCATATAAGGAGCACCAACATTTCCAAAAGTAGGAAAAGGACCAGGATTCCCTTCGGAGGGGATTCCTTGGTTGGTAAACTACGGGACAGTTCCCATCGGAAACAACCGTAAAACAAAACACTAAGGAAGATAAATTTAACCTCTGTTACATAGCATTTTTTCACTATCCCTGCAATCCCCATCTCGCACATTGGAGGGTCATTTCTATGACTAGTAAGTCTCATGCCTTGCAAAGACCGTCATTGCATCCCTTTACATGAGAGAAATATTCCTTCTGTTGACAATTCCCTAAGAAGAGCTTCAGAAACTCCTGTTTTTGCCTTGGCACGAGTACCCAGTTCTGCCCTCCCACCAATGAGGAAGATTAACGTTGGGCCCCGTGCCAGTTGGCGCTCTGTCCCAGTTAGCCACTCACGCCGAGCTGTTTATGGAATGTTTTTTAAAAATATAGCCGGAGATTCCACTCTAACAACTTCAAGGATGAGTCATTGGGAGTGGTTGGACTGAATAACCGTGGACTCCCTCCTTTAGTTTATGGTTTTCACCTCTTGTGGGAACCTCCTAAAGGATAGGCCTCCCTTCCACATTTTTAGGGATCCCAACCTTCTCCTTTTCCTCTATAAAAATAAGCTATCTCTCCTTGCATAAGCTAGCTGAACATGGAGAACTGAGTATACTATAGCTAAATTTTTGAAGAGATAGAACAAGAAGGAACTTTGTTGAGAGAGCTTAAGTCCATGCCCTCATCCCGTCTGAATCCCCTGACGAGCATCAGAGACGCACTTCGGCTGAACCCCGCTGGAGGAGATTGCGACATCAAAGCTTTGGTTGTAACTCTTCCTTCTAACAATACATATACATGACTATTGTTTGGTTCCCATTTTGCGTTATGTCATTTGCATAATGAAATATGCTTAGCCCTCTTTGACTGGCTAGTAGTTATGAATGAAGTTATTACGCCGTATGATGTTCTTGTTTGTAATCTATGTGCAGGTATCTGAGCATGATTGTAGACGGATTGTTACTTGCCAAGACAGGAGCGAGAGGCTACCACCACTACAACCGCGACGACAACATTGGACTCCAGGTAGGTCAATCTACCGTGTCCTATTTTCATTCAGTAATTAGGAACCTACACTCTAGCATGTCTCTTTGTTTCTACACCCACTCTAGGGCTAGACGGATCGTCTCTGTCCGCAGAGAGGATTTACCTGCTTAACAAATTGGTGACTTCACTGGGGAGAAGTGTGAGTTTGTCATTTCAACTTGTTGGGTCGGCTTCGGTTGTTGACTTGCTTATCTATCTTTTTCTGGTTTTCTTGCTTGTTTTAAATCCCCTGTTCAGCTCTAGAGTGTCAACATTGACCTCTGCTCATTGGCTTTCCTCTTTTCCCATAGTTATCTGGCTTGGCATGCTTTTCGCTTAAACAGTCATGTCGATTGGCGTAGGTTGCTTTTCTTGCAGTCGCGCCAACCCCTGTTTGGCGTGGATTACCGCCTTACAGTCGTGGTGAATCCTGTAGGATTTGGTTTGACCTCCTTGATGAGTCTTTTGGTCAATTGTGCTTGACTCTGAGTTGTTTTTTGTGTGTAATTGAGCCTTTGGAACTGTTTTGACTATTGTAGGCTTGTTTTTCTCAATTGTTTTTCTATTTTATTATCAGTGTAGTTTAAGGACTTAGGATTTCTGAGTGTCTTTTTGCACTGAGCCTTCTATTTGGAAATTAAGTCTTTTTTATTGTTGTCAGTCTCATTCCCGGGTTGATTACGCTGAGTTTTCTTGATCCTTTTGAGTGTTTTATTTGGTTGGATGATCATTTCGTTTTTTCATTTGATTCTTCTCCTTGTTGCTCTGAGCATAGATTACATTGCTTGTTTGGGTCGCATTGAAAACTTTCTTTTGGCTTGAAATATTGTAGCATTAGTTTGAGTGCTTTCTTGTGTTTTTTTTGCGTTGATTGAGTCATTCAATTTCAATTCCTACATTTGCAATACTCAGGCTAGTGTTCATTTTGTTTTTCATGTAATTAGTGCATTGTGTGCTTCATTTCATTGGAAAATCAAAAAAAAAATTGCATTCTTTCCTTTGCATCGAAAATGAAAAGTTCTTTTGCATAACTAGCATTTGATAGTCTAGGAAAGAGTTTTTCATTTTCGTTTGATTGCATTAGATGCATTAGTAGATTTCTTTGCATATTCTCATTGTTTATTATTGTTTGAAAGATCTCTATCCTTCTCATAATTAGCATTGATTGAATGGAAGATGGTGTTCTTTTACATATAGCTTGCATTTAGGAAATTTGAGATCCAAATTTGGTAGGGCCTTGAAACTGAAACATAATCCAATATCAACTTTAAAATTCATTCAATTAACATAAGGAAGCATTGGAACCTAACGCAACATCTTTAGTGGTCTAGGCTAGAGATGTGTTCTGACATCTTAAAACCTAGTAGTTGCCATTTTCCATTTGGCTTTAGACAGTGCTAGTATGGACTTGTGCTCCCCATACCGTCAAGTATATAAAGGGAGACCCCCCTAGGTTGCAATCCTTTTATCCATAGCAAGCCGAGTCTGCCGCCTTGTAACCGTGATACACCGAACACAGCATTCGGGGAGAACGTACGTTAGGTCCTTGGTCATTTCTCTTTCATTTGATCACCAAGGTGTATATGGCAGTTCACGGAAACTTGGTACACCCTCTTGTTTAGAGTACCTGAGTAGTCATTTTGATCTTTTCGTGACTCCTTAAAAAGAGAAGAGATCGTTGAGCACTTTTCCTTTCACGCTCATTTAAATTTGAAAGTGACTAGAGTCATCTTTTTCCTGTTTCTCGACTCTTAAAATATGAAACAGCGAAGTTTGGTTTCAGTGTCATAAAATTAATTGCCCACGATCACACGCCCGTTAAAAGTTTTATTACTTGGCATGTTTTTGTTTTCCTTAGATTTTGATCTTGGAGCCTTCGATCAGTTATCTTTTTTTTTCATGTTTTAAAATACAGTCACAGTGGAAGAACCACCAGTTTCGTCGTCCTCACTGCCTCCTAGTGGTGGTTCTTATCCGGACGTTTCTTTTGAAACCCCTCAGTTCATAAGGTCTGCCGAGTTTTCACAGCCTATTCTCCCATCTGTCTTGCCTCTTGCTACCCGATCTCTCCCTAAAGAGTCAGTTGAGATAAATTGGCCTCCTTCGGGTGTTTGGTCTGGTTTCAGGGAAGGAGGAGAATTTCCTCCTCTTACGTCGGGATCACCGTTTTTAGCTGCTGTTTTACCTCCTAGTCCCCGTAGTCTTTTTGAAGATCTTATGGTAGAGTCAGACATGGATTCATCCAGTCCTATTGGCAGTGAAGGAATGCCTGTTTATACAGGACAATATTAAATTTTTCCTGAAGATATCTCTTGTGTCTCTACCCAGTATTCTCCACCATCGGTGTCACTTCCACTTGGATATAGGTCCTTGAGTCAGATTATGTCTGGTCTTACATCCATAGCACAATCCAATACATCAACTCCTCCTCGGAGTTCGGTCCTCCCTTCGTTAGGACTATCACTTTTGACACCTGATTCGTTGGTTACTGTAACATCTGTCCCAGTCCAACCTACTATATTTGTGGCTTCATCCACACCGGTTGTTACGACTCAGTCGTCAAGATCTTTTCACATTCGCATGTCTATTTTTCTCAATCCTACGTGGCCTGTCAATCTCGGTCCGGGTAGATCACAATCTAGTGCCGCGGAGGCCCCCCCTGCTTCTAGTGCAGTTTCCACTGCCCCAGTGATTCCTGGCGGCCTTACTTTTGAATAGTATCTGTTGGTTGTTCAACAGCAAATCTCTTAGGGTTCTTAGCAGCCCCAAGCTCTTGGAAATCCTCGATTCCATCACTATGATTTTGTCGCTAACCTCGTTTATTCGTTTCTGCATCATCATGATGAATATGGTAATCCTGTATATTTTCCTCCTATTAATCCTCATCATGTTGTTTATGATCCTTATCATACTATTTCTCATCTTGGACCCACCTTACCTGTGCAACCCTCTGACTTGCAAGGACAACCCTCATCGAGACAACCTTTGGCTCAGCATGGCTCTGCCTCTAGTCCACAAGGAAAACCTTTTGGTCCACAAAGCCAACCTTCACAAGGTCAACCTTTTGTCCAACAAGGCCAACCCTACGGTCCTTCCGGTCAACCTCAAAATCAACCAGGACCATCTTATGCTCCTAGGGGGCAAATCTATCTGCCACAAGGTCAACCTTTTACACCATAACCACCGCCACACGTTCAATATGGCCAAAAATTTGTGCAACAAGGACAACCCTACGCTCCTCCTCTGAGTCAACCTAGTTATCAAGGAACCTAGTCCATCGCAACCATCGGGCCAACCTCTCCCACAAGGGCAACACAGAGGCCCTCGGTATTTAGTTCAACCAGCTCAGCAACCGGTTCCACCTCCTCCCCAGTCGGTTCAATCAGTTCAAAAACCGGTTCTACTTGCTTATCCAACTTAGCCAGGTCTACCCTCTCAACCACAAGGTGCTTATTACCCTCAAGGTCAATATCAGCTAGTATATAGTGTGCCCCAAGTTTTTTACCCTCAAAATAAACTTTCATTGGGGTGTCATCAACCTCAAAGACATGCTTACATTCTGAAACAAAATCCATATGTTACTTAGTAGGGACCTCAATGATCTACTCAGACTCAGTATCTTGGTCCTCAACCACAGTATCAATAGAATTATCCTGCTTCTAATCCCTATGGTCAGAATCCTCCGGGAAAAAATATATGGGGGCAAAATTCCTCTCGAAAAGCGTGGAATGTGAACATGAGTCCTTATCAGAGACATCCAATGACTTTTAAGACTCAATTACCATTTCTTGCTACGTTGGAATTATCAGATATATCAAAGTTAACAAACGATCCCATTCTTCATAACCCATATTGGCCTCTGGTTCTGACCAAAATTCCTGATGATTGTCCTAAGTTTGGGGGAAAGTCTGGTGAAGAACCCCAAGCGCAGGTTATGAATTACCACTTGTGGTGTTCCTCTAACTCTTGGGTTGATGATTCTATTTGGCTCTGTCTTTTCCAGTGAACTCTTACTAGTGCTGTTGCAAATTGGTACATTGAGATGTCTCATGGAATCTTCTAAGACTTTGATTCTTTAGCCAAGGGATTCCTTATGCATTTTCAGTTACTGGTCCGCTATGAGACCGGGAGGCACCTCCTCACTTCATTGAAATAAGATCAAGCTACTCATATCTCGGATCATATTCATGAGTGGTGACGTCGTTGTCACATGATCAAATTTGAGATTCCTAATCACCTTTTGACTCATTGGTTCACCACCTCCTTTTTCAATCAGATTGTGAAAGACATAGCTATGGGGGCATGTGTAACCGAGGAACAAGCCATTCCTTATTCCCAATATCTTGATCTTGTGTACTCTCAGTCTGGCGCATTGTATGATATCTTTCCTGATGCTCCCCGACCTGGAACTTCTAAACCACCAACAACTCCATCCGTCGATGGTATTATTGGTTCTGTATCTCAGACTTCTCAGAAGTCTTATTCTTTAAACTCTGGGAAGCCGAAGTCTACTTCTTCCAACAATGTTGCTTCTTAGTCCACCTTGAATTCTGGTAAGCTTGCAGAAGTTAATGTCGTTTAGGCCAATCCAGCAGATAACACTTATAAAGGTAAAAATAAGGGTAAAGGTAAGGCCAAAGCCGATACCCCGAAACAGGATTCTCCGAAACCTCGTGCTGGTGATGGTTCTCAACTCAAACTAAAGTACCCTTGTTTGATTTGTGATGAAGAGCACTTCACCAAGGATTGTCCTCGATGGTCCGAAGTGAGTCGGTTACTCAAAGGCACCTAGGGAGCTACGACCATTCTTAAAGAACCTTTCCAATCTCAGAAGACCCAGATGGTAGAGCAACCTCAGTCCTCTACCCCATTTGGCTCTCAAGTGTTCATGATGAATAGTTCTACAGTCATTTATATTGCTACTCGATCAAAATATTATAATTGATCGCATTAGGCAATGGGGAAGAAGATCGTTGATGGTCCCCCTCCTCCGCCTGTTTCTGGCCCTCTTGATATTGAAAGGCCCAGCGCTGAATCCGTTGTATGACCACCTTCCAAAGGTGTACTCCACAAGTCTTCTTACAATCCTAACGCCCGTGCCACTCACCATTACAATATTGTTGAGGATTTGGCTTCGGTGTTGTCTGTGATGTCTGCATTAGAAGTACTTCAGAGTTGCCCGTCTGAACAGAAGGCTTTATTGTCTGCGATTGGCGGGATTGATCTTGCTAATACTAGCCTTCTCACTTTCGATTTAGAGAAATTTATTCCATGACTTCTGCATCAGATTACGCTGATTATCCAAGTTGTTATTTATGGTCTTGACATCCATCGAGTAGTTGTGGATGAGGGTGCATCAACCTGTGTCATGTCATCTTATTTCTAGAAAGCTATTGGTTCTCCAGCCTTGAATTCATCGCCAAATTCCCTTGAAGCATTTGATGGAAGGGAATCAAAGCCTTTAGGTGTTCTCGTTAGTTTACCAATTACTTTGAAAGGGAAGACAGTCAATGTCGAGGTAGAGGTAGTTGATGCCAAGCTCAATTTTAATCTTCTCCTCAGTCGCAGTTGGACTCACGCCATGTTGTGCATTCTGTCCACTCTCTTTCGTGTTTTGAAATTTCTGCATGAAGGAAATATTGTTACTGTTGATCAATTGTCCTTCTTCACCTCTTCTTCCGAGAAGAACGTTCCATATGTGGATCAGATTCCTACTCCCTATGAGAGTGTAGGGCTGGGTCTTTTCAAGGATCCTGCCCTCATGGGTATTTTTCCCCTTCCTCCACCAAACACTATTCAGTTCAATATGATCTCTCGATCTGATGACCCATGGATTATTCCTTCGCTTGAACAGATCGATTCTTTCAGAGATTTGATGTCGTTGAGTCTGATTTAGATTGACTATTATGAACTCGTTGCTGCTTCGAAAAATCCATCCTCTGATCATGCTCCTTTGAGCATGTCTCTTGACATTTATTCTCAATCCCCCTTGCTTGGCAATTCGGATTCGCCTGATCCTTTGAAAGAAGTGTTTCCCTCCGATGAAGCCATCATGGAAACTATGTCTCTTGAAGATCTGACGTGGGACGATGGTCATCATCGTTCCTCGTCCATGCCTGGCCTTAGGGCCATGTCTATGTGTCTTGAGCGATTTGCATCCCAGGTTCCTTCTCCTCTGCTTCAAATGCCTGTTTTGACAAATGAAATTTTTACGAAAGGTAACTAGAGTAATATTACACAAACGATGCCTATTGACATTTCCGTGAAACCAAGAATCATCAAGAACATCCATATTAGGGTCACTTGCTCTTCAGATGAAGTACAGGTTTACACTAGCCTTTTCCATGAATTCTATGATATCTTTGCATGGTCCTACAAAGAAAATCTCAGCATTCATCCTACTATAGTGGTGCATGAAATTCCTACTTACCCAGGTTCAAAACCTGTTCGCCAGCGTCTTCGTCCTGTGCACCCTAGAAAAGTTGCTGCCATTAAAGGTGAAATCGAAAATCTTCTCAGAGCTAGTTTCATTTATCTAATTCCCTTGATAGAATGGGTCTCTAATATTGTCCCTATAGATAAGAAGTAGGGAACCATTTGGGTCTGTGTTGATTATCATGATATCAATCGGGCTTGTCCGAAGGATAATTGTCCTACTCCCTTTATCGATCAAATCATTGACGACTGTGCCAGGAGTGAGATTTTTTCCCTCATGGACGGTTTTTCTGGTTATAATCAAATTAACATTCTCCCAACTGATCAACATAAGACTGCCTTCATCTGTCCTTGGGGTACTTTCGCATATAAGAATATCCCTTTTGGCTTAAAGAATGTTGGGGCCACATTTTAGCGAGTGATGTCGTATGCTTTTCAAGGTATTCGTCACATCATTCAGCCTTATCTAGATGAATTTCTGGCTCATTCAACTAAGCGTATGAACCATCTTGACCATATTCATCATATTTTTCTTCATTGTCGATGCTACAACATTTGGCTTAATCCGCACAAGTGCATCTTCTGCATTGATTTCGGTAGACTCTTGGGGATTATCATGTCCAAAGACGGAATTCACCTCGATATGCTCAAGGTTGAGGCTATTATCAATCTCCCCTCTCCCTCCTCATTGCATCAGTTGCAAAGTTTGCAAGGGAAGGTTAATTTTCTACGTCGTTTCATACCTAGCTATGCAGAAGTGGTTAAAAGATTCACATGATTATTAAAGCAGGGCTTCCCATTCTGTTGGGATGAGATTGCTCAAAATTCCTTTGATGCACTAAAGACATTGCTTGTCAACACTCCTCTGCTGCGTCCTCCAAACTATCATCGTGATTTTTCCATCTATTTAACTGCAGCTTTCAGCACAATTGCCATGGTTCTGGTGCAAGACGATGATGACGGTGACAAGCATGTTATCTATTAACTATATCGTAACCTTCTCAATCCTAAGAAATTCTATGCACATGTATAAAGGTTAGCATTAGTTGTGGTTCAGGAAGTTCAGTGTTTTCATCATTATATTCTTTTGCATACTGTGACTGTGATTTTTGATTGCAACCCTATGACCTATATATTATCTTGACAATTGCTTGGGGGAAAATACTCGAAGTGGATTTTCATCCTCCAAGAGTTCAATTTGGAATTCACTGCTACCAAGTCGAAGAAATCATTAGTATTTTCTAATTCAATCTGTTCCCTCCCTTCAGACTCTGCTCCATCGCGTTCTGAGGAATACATTCCAGAAGATACGCTTTTCTTGATTAGCACCCTCGATCCTTGGTACGATGATATCATCGTCTATCTCCAGAGTTCTACTTTCAGATCTGAGTTGACAAAGGATGCTCGCCGACGCATCCGGCACCAATCACAACCTTATCGTATAGTTGAAGATACGCTCTATTGCGTCGGAGTGGATTCCATACTCCATCAATTTTTTACTCTAGAGGAAGCTAAGAAAGCCTTGAATGATTGTCACAATGGCGCCTATGGTGTTCACATGTCTAGTTATGCCACTGCATAGAAGATTCTTCATGCTGGTTATTTCTGGCCTTCTATCTTCAAGGACTACATTGTCGCAGTTCGTCAATGTCATGATTTCTAGATCTATCCATGAAAAATGCATGCGTTGCCTGTAGCTCTTCATCCTTTCATTACCGTTGGTCCCTTTGCGAAGTGGGGCATCGATTTTATGATGTGTAACTCTCACTCGGCTAGGGGGCATGCTTATATTATTGTAGCCGCTGACTACTTCACCAAATGGGCCGAATCAATGCCTACACTTACCGTTGATGGTAATACAGCTGCTCAATTCATATTCAATCACATCATTTCTAGGTTTGGCATCCCTCAAGCCATTGTTACCGATCATGGTTCCCATTTTCGGCATTATATGGTGGCGGAGTTGAATTCTATGTTGGGTCTGCGTCACAACAACTCAACGTCATACTATCCTCAGGCTAATGGCCAGGATGAAGCTGTGAACAAAGTTCTTATCACCATGCTTCAACGTACGATTAGGATCCACAAATCCAATTAGAATCTCATATTATTTTCGGCTCTTTGGGCGTACTGAACTTCAGTTAAGAATGTGACCGAATTCACTTCTTTTTACTTGGTTTACGGTCTGGAAGGTACTCTTCCGATTGAGTGTGAAATACCTTTGCTCAAGTTAGCTGTTGAATAAGTTCCAAACACTTTGACAGAAGAAGAGTGTCTCCTCTACTTAGAAAGGTTGGATGAAACTCGTCGTTTTGTTGGTCTAGTTGTCGAAGCATAGAAGAAGTGGGTCAAAGCTCATTTTGACCAATCGGTTTTCCCTTCTTCCTTTTTTGAAGGAGACCGTGTCCTCCTGTATGACCAAGTTCATGATAATCTGGGGGCAGGAAAATTTCAACCCATGTGCCATGGGACCTACATTATTAAACGTGTGTTGTAGAATGGGGCCTATGAGCTCATTGATTACGAAGGTCATCCTCTAGAATAGCCTAGAAATGGTTTGTATCTCAAAAAATATTATGCATAAGTCATTCATGCATGCCTTGTGTACATATGTGTTGTTTTTATTTTTGTACATGTCCTGGTTTGGTGTGATTTGCGAGTATGTTACCTTCTTATTGGGTCTTGCTTATTGTGTAGATGTCTATTCCCTCCTATGTCAGTTTCGCAGATGGTGCTTCCCGCAGTACTAGGAATTTGTCTTCAGCAACTTGGGTAACTTATGATCCTATTGGTGAGTTGATATATTTGCAAGGTATTTGTCTAGGACAGACTACAAATAATTTTGTTGAGTATAGTGATTTCCTTGAACTAT
Organism: Pinus albicaulis; assembly: GCA_034641835.2. NCBI lineage: Eukaryota > Viridiplantae > Streptophyta > Pinopsida > Pinales > Pinaceae > Pinus > Pinus albicaulis. Next base: position 6,433,466 of record MU968389.1, read on the forward strand.
TAACCAAGGCAATCAACCTCGGCATACGTGCATTGCTTGTAAATCTAGATTCACATCTTGTCATTCTTCACCTCAATGGTCATTATTTGGTCAGAAACCCATACATTATGAGATTTTATTTACAAGTTCGTTTGCTGGAAAGACAGTTTGATTTTGAACATATTCCTAGGTGAATTAATGCATTAACTGATACAGTGGCTAACATTGTATTAGATAGACATTTACGTAATCTGTAAAATCATCATCATATGTAAAAGATCCATCTAGGGGAATATATATATATATATATCGAATGTTTGCATCAGTGTGCATCATAAATTCAAAAAATATTTGTGTTTCTATTACATCCTGAGACATAATGTCTCTTGAAATATGTAGACATAAAACCTAGGTGTCTAATCAGCGTGATGCTCATGGTAGCATGTCACTATCTGCCTTAGCAAGTGGTGAATTCGGTTTGGCACCCCTACAGTATGTCTCTGGTAGGCACTAGGAACATAGTCGAATCGTGCATAGTCCGGTACTCTGTGTGTGATTCCCTCCAAGTTGCGCACGATCTCCTCCTCCTTGCATCCCTCACCATGAGGGTCAAAATCATGAGGGATTCACCTCACTATCAAAGACATGTCTGTGTTTCTCTCTGGGCCAACATCTGCAAGCGCATGGGTTTAATGTCATAAAATACATAGTTTAAAAAAATCATAACACTCATGAAAATTAAAAATTATTCTTACCCAAATCTTCATCCCAATCCTCTCCCTCTGGGAGTGGGAGGTCTAGATCACCACTAAAATCTGTACCAGAGTAGGGCTAGTCCTCCATGAAAATCAACTGTCGGCAGAGCCAAACAAAGAAATCCAGACATCTGTTGACCACCCCTGCTCTTGGCATCAGAGCTTCCCATCTAGCCATCCATGGTTCCCTCATTGGTGGTGTTGGGACTATGACCTCCTGAAGCTGAAAGATTGGTAATCGTTCCCGGAAGAACAATACCATGATAGATCCATAACCAAATTGCTTCAATTTGGTCTTCTTGAACTTTGTCAGCTGGCATTTCATGTTGATTTTCATGGCCTCTGTCGAGTTGTAGATGGTTGGTGTGAAGCATTCTATAGCAAGGAGTAGCTGTGTCTTTGTTGATTTGTGCAGTGCTTATGATCCTGCAGCTCGTGTGATGGTGTTTAGTACTACTTTTAGTGCCAAGTCTAGGATAGTCTGGATATCCACTTTCCCACTTCCTGATCCCTTCCATGCCCATGGACATACCCTTTCAATCACCATGGACATGTTCTCCATGCAAGGTCGGGCAGTGGTTAGGGTTGGTGCTAATCCCCTCCATGATAGTCCTGTTATGAAGTAGACATCAGAAACATCAATCTCAAATTCCTAATATCGAACGATGAACTTTTCCTGATCCTCATCCCATACGCTAATCAAATACTGTAGCAGCTTTGGTTGAGCTCAAAGACACAGTATCAAGAAGAAATTTTTCAATCCACAGTCTCTGAGAGCTTCCATGCATCTCTCATTTTCTATGGCAAGCTCATCTTCTTCCCTATGTTCCTGTTCTTTCCATTCAATCACCATTATGGCGCTTTATACCTACAAACATGTTCATATGAATGGTATTAGCTGATTTAGAAGCTTGAATTTGTGAAAAATTGGGCCCTTAACTTGCATTTTCAAAAGCTAACATATTGTTTCTAAAACAGTCATGCCAATGGGCGCACCCTAGTTCAGAAAAGTGGGAAATTGGCACGAGTCTGTGCTTGAAACTCGTGCCAATCATCGTGCCCTAAAATTTTCATTTTCCTCCTCATAAATCAAAATTGAGGGTTGCAGGGAATAAAAGAGGACTTAAATTGAAGGAAAGGATTTTGGCTCTTACCTAGAACTAACAGATTCAGGATTGGTTTGCAAATCGTTCGCTATCGTCGCTGAAAAATCATAGTGTAAAATGGGTAACAATTGCTCCACAAGAGGTAACAATTAAAAAAGTAATTATTTTTACCATTTTTGGAATTTTATAACTTTTCACAACCCTAATTAGGTTTTAAGACATATTTTTCGATTATTTTATTATATTATTTTGAGAAATTGGTTTCACATGTATCTCTTGTGCAGCGACATGTTTTCACACGATAGTGATGAAGTAACGAGTTGTATTTTATAATTTTTCAAACTCGGTAAAAACATGAAAAATTCACTACTTGAGTCATCTTTCATCTCTTTTATAGCTCTCTAAAATTGAAAATATTGCCGATATTCTTGTCATTTTGAACTCGTTAACTGGTTGTGAAACGATATCTATCCAGTATACGTTTACCCCTTTTTCGGGCTGGGATGGATTATTTATGAAAAAAGAATACCTTAGCCTATCATGACTAAGCGATTCTTTCTGATATTGTTTTCTACCTTTTTGGATCTGAGAGACTATTTAGGAAAAGGGCCATGCTAGAGTGTTAAGCAGGTAAATCCTTTCTGCAGACAGAGATGATCCCTCTAGCCCTAGAGTGGGTCTAGAAACAAAGGGACACGGTAGAGTGTTGCTTCCCAGTTATTGAATGAATAAAGGACACAGTAGATTGACCTACCTGGAATCCAACGCTGTCATCACTACTGAAGTAGTAGTGGCCTCTCACTCCTGCCTTGGAAAATCACAATCCTTTCATCGTTGCACTCAGATACTTGCACATAGAACAAGAACAAGATCAACATATGACATACTAGTTTCACTCATAACCACTAGCCAGTCAAAGAGGGCTAAGCATCTTGCATTAATAATTTAACATAATACAAAATGGGAACAAAACAATAGTCATGTCCATAAATGAATAGAAGCTGGAAGAGTTACAACCAATGCTTTGACATCACAGCCTTCTCCAACAGGGTTCAGCCGGTGCGCGTCTCAAATGCTCATCAGGGAATTCGTATTGGATGAATGCATGGACTCAAGCTGTCTCAGAAGTCATGAACTCAAGCTTACTCAACATAATTCCTTCGTATTCTATCTTCTCTAGTAATTCAGCTATAATATGTTTACTTCTCCAAGTTCAAGAACTAGTTCTAAGAGAGATATCTTCTTTTATAGAGGAAAAGGAGGAGATTAGGATCCCTACAAATGTGGTAGGGAGACCTATCCTTTAGGGAGTTCCCATAAGAGGTGGAAACCATAAACCTAAAGGAGGGAGTCCATCGTTTATCAGTTCAACCACTCCCAATGACTCATCCTCGAGGTGGTTGGAGTGGAATCTCCACCTCAATTTTTAAAAAACATTCCATAAACAGGTTGGTGCAGGTGGAAAACTAGGACAGAGCACCAACTAGCACGGCGCCCAGTGTTAATCTTCCTCTTTGGTGTGAGGGCATAACTGAATACCCACGCCAATGCAAAAACAAGGATTTTTGAGTCTCTGCTCAGGGAATTATCAACAGAAGGAATATTACTCTCATGTAAAGGGACACAATGATGGTGTTTGCAAGGCATGACACTGCCTATTGATCACGGGAATGACCCTACAATGGATGAGATGGGTATTGCAGGGACAGTGACAAAATGTTGTGTCATATATGCCCCCTAAAACATGAGGCCCGAGGGACAGGGAGGGGCGAAATGCTTTATGAGAACACGTTCAAACCAAACACCGCTGTCGGAAAACCTGCAATTACAAATACAACTGATATCTCTGATACATGAACATGTGGTATGGGCGCAACCATCCATAATAGAGTATATATAAGAACTAAGATCCGAGGTATGGACGCATCCATCCAGCAGTAAGGATCAAAAAATAGACTCAGGTATGGTCGCATCCATCCAATCAAAAGAGTCATGCAATAATTCATGATAATATACCAAAATCCACAGCCTGGATTTTATCAGACAAAACCCAGGGTCTTGCACTCCATCTCAACCCAAACAAGTACAAATTCTAGCATGAAAATATATGAGCTGAAGTCTAACATGCAAGAAAATCACCTGATTACCAGCCAATGATGAAATCTGTTAACAGGCACGAGAGAAACCACCAATAATGACAATGGCTCTCAAGGAACAATCGGTACAATCCATGGGATGTGAACAGTGATCTGGCACCGAAAATCCACAGAATCACTCGATCGAAGGCCAATGATGAGGACCTTCCGTCGAATGCGAAAAACCTACCATTAAGGCATGTAGGCTCCAAGGTACTAGTAGATAGTCTCTAGATCGAATTCCTGGATAATGAGTTGAAGTCGACATGAGGAGACTTAATCGAAGGTGGGCCATAATGTTTCCCACACATCGATACGAGACAGAGGAATATGATGATAGTGAATTAGGACCAACAGAGAAACAAAGGAAGGTTGAAAACTACAGAGGCAAACTTCTCTTGAACATATCAGCAGCATGACACTGGATTTGGCAGTATTTGACATCAAAGGATCTGAGGTCCTGATGACGTGGAAAAGAGCAGATGAGAGGTCAAAAGGGATTACCCAAACCCATGGAGGCAAAAATGAAGAAATGAGATGTCCCCAACCCGACACGAATGCAGACAAGTGCCATGTTCAAGAGCGACATACTGCCAACATAACTAAAAATTAGTTCCATTTTCCCCCACCAGTTCTGGCAAGTGCCCCAATTATTTTTTAAAACAAGCTTGAAGGGGATAGCATATTCTTTTGCTATAATTTTGTCCTTCGAAAAAATCCAACCTAGTACATTTTACGAGCCCTAGGAAGGAGGAACTCAAGTAACGTCATGGCGACGAAATTCGATGTCATTAGGGTTTTAATGAGTCTGACAAAGGGACAAATCGTTATCTTTTCATGTTTAGAGAGTTTGAAAAGAAGGTAGAAAAGAAAACTCCGTCATGACCCTTCAGATCCGAAAATGTAGAAAACAATATATGAAAGGACCTCTTAGTCGTGATAGGCTAAGGTATTCCTTTTTCGTAAATAATCTATCCCAGCTCGAAAAAGGGGTAAACGTATGCTGGGTAGATATCGCTTCACAGCGATTTAACGAGTTTGAAATGACAAGAGTCTCGGAAATCTTTTCAATTTTAGAGAGTCAGAAAAGAGCTTAAAGATGACTCCAGCAGTGAATTTTTCGTGTTTTTATCGAGTCCGAAAAAGTATAAAATTTAACTCATTACTTCATCACTATGGCCTGAAAAATCTGTTGCTGCACAAGAGACACGTGTAAAACCCATTTTTCGAAAATAATATAATAAAATAATCGAAAAACATGTCTTAAAAGCTAATTAGGGTTTTAAAAAGCCATAAAATGCCAAAAATAGTAAAAATAATTACTTTTCAGTTTTTACCTCTTATGGAGCAATAGTTACCCATTTTTCTGTGTAATCTTGCAGTGACGATAGCGGCCAATCCAACAGACCGATCTCAAATTTGTCAGTTCCAGGTAAGAGCCAAGATCTCTCCCTTCATTTTGAGTCATTTCTTACTATCTGAAACCTCCAGTTTTGAATTCTAGGGGGGGGAATGTGAATATTAGGGCACGACAGTTGGCGTGGGTTTCGGGCACGGAGTCGTGCCAACCGCCCAATTTTCTACACTAGGGCACGCCAACGGCACAAACCATTTTTCGTGTAAAATGCAAGCCAAATATCCCAAACTCTCACAAATATAAGCTTCAAAAATGGATAATATTGTTGATATGAATGTTTTTGCAGGTATAAAGTAGCGAAATGGTGATTGAATAGAAAGAACGGGAGCATAGCGAAGAGGATGAGCTTGCCATGGAAAATGAGAGGTGCATCGAAGCTCTCCAAGATTGTGGACTGAAGAAGTTATTCTTGACACCGTGTCTCTATGCTCAACCAAAGCTACTACAATATTTGATTATCATATGGGATGAGGATCAGGAAAAATTTATCCTTAGAGATCAAGAACTTGAGATTGATGTTTTTGACATCTACTTTATCACAGGATTGTTGTGGAAGGGGGAAGCACCGATCCTAACCGGTACCCGGCCTTGCATGGAGGGTATGTACATGGTAATGGAAAAGGTATATCTAGGGGCACGGAAGGGAACATGAAGTGGGAAGGTTGATATCCAAACGATCCCAGACTTAGCATTAAAAGTAGTGCTACATACCATCACATAAGCTGTGGGAATGCAAGCATCGCATGAAGCAATAAAAACATAGTTGCTTCTTGCTGTAGATTGTTTTACATTGACCATTTACAACTAGGTAGAGGCTGTGACAATAAACATGAAATGCCAGCTAAAAAAATGCAAGAAGGGAAAATTGAAGTAATTTGGTTATGGGTCTATCCTAGTATCGTTCTTCCTGGAATGACTGCAAAATTTTTCAACATCAGGAGGTCATAGTCTCAACACCACCAGCGAGAGAACCACAGATGACCCGATGGGTGGCTTTGATGCCAAGGGTAGGGGGCAGCCAATATATTTCCTGGAGACCGGAGTTTTTCGATTGGTTCCATTGACAGTTGATTGTCGTGGAGGACTGGCCCTACTCTAGTACGGCTGTTACTGGTGATATGAATCTACTGGTCCTGTAGGGAGATGACTGGGATGAAGATTTGGGTAAGAATCATTTTTAATTTTCATGAGTGTTATAATTTTTTTAGTTATGTATGTCCTGATATTATATCTATGCGTTTACAGATGTTGGCCTAGAGAGACCCGTGGAAATGTCTCCAATAGTGAGGCAAATCCCTCGGGATTTCAAACCTCATGGCGAGGAAGGCGAGGAAGAGGAGATCATGCAGAACCTACAAGGGATAACACACGGAATCCTAGACTATGCACGATTTGATGATGTTCCTCATGCCTACCAGAGACATACCGTAGGGGTGCCAAGTCACATTCACCGCTTGCTAAGGCGTCTTGTATGGGCAGTGAGATTCTATCATGAGCGTCACGCAAATTAGACACCTAGGCTTTATATCTGCATATTTGAGAGACATGGTGTCTCAAGATGTGATGGAAACACACATATTTTTTGAATTTATGATGCACAATGATGCAAACATATGATATATATATATATATATATATATATATATATCTTTTCCTACATGGATATTTTTCATATGATGATGATTTTACAAATTACACAAATGTCTATCTAATACAATGTTGGCACTGTATCAGTTAATGCATTCATTCATCTAGGAATATGTTGATATGTGATAAAATCAAAATGTCTTTCTAACAAACAAATACGTAAATACAATCTCAGAATGTATGGGCTTCTGACTCAAATAATGACCATTGAGTTGGAGAACAACAAGCTATGAATCTAGATTTACAATCAATGTGTGTATGCTAAGATTGATTGCCTCGGTTAATAGTTCAAGGACAACACTATATTTAGCGACATTGTTTTTAGTTCGTCCTAGACAAATACCTTGCAGTTCTACCAGCTCACCAATAGGATCATAGGTTACCCAAGCTGCTGAAGAAAATTTCCTGGCACTATGGGAAGCACCATCCATGAAACCGACATAAGGGGTAATAGACATCTGCACAAATAAGAAAGACCCAAATAAGCAATAAAATCCTCGCAAAGCACACCAAACCAAAACATGTACAAAAATGAAAAAAACACCTATGTACACCTATAGTACTTTTTAAGATAGAACACATTTCTGGGTTGTTCTAAAGGATGACCTGCATAATCAATGAGCTCACAGACCCCATTCTGCAATACATGTTTAAAAATGTAAGGCCCATGCCACATGGATTGAAATTTACCTACCCCAGCTTATCATGAGCTTGGTCATACAGGAGGAAAAGATCTCCTTCAACGAAAGAATGAGGGGAAACAGATTGGTCAAAATGAGATTTGACCCACTTTTTCTATGCCTCAATAACTAGAGCAAGAAAGCGGTGGGTTTCATATAAGCTTTCAAGATAAAAGAGACGCTCTTCTTCTGGTGAAGTGTTCGGAATTAATTCAATAGCCAACTTGAGTGAAGGTATTTTACATTCAATCAGAACAGTAGCTTCCAGATCATAAACTAACTGAAAAGGGGTGAATCCGATTGCACTCTTAACTGAGGTTCGGTATGCCCAAGGAGCTTAAAATAACATGAGATGCCAATTGGATTTATGGATCCCAATCATACATTGAAGCATGGTAACAAGAACTTTTTTTACGGATTCAACTTGGCCATTGGCCTGAAGATAGTACAACGTTGAGCTGTTGTGATATAGACCCAACTTCGAAGTCAACTCCGCCACCATATAGTGCCGAAATGGGAACCATGATCGATAACGATGGATTGAGGGACACTAAATTGAGTAATAATGTGATTGAACATGAATTGAGCAGTTGTCTTACCGTCAGCGGCAAGTGTAGGCATTGCTTCGGCCCATTTAGTGAAGTATTCCACAGCTACGATGATATAAGCATGCCCCCTGGCCAAGTGAGGGTTACATGTCATAAAATTGATGCCCCACTTCGCAAACAGACCAACAGTAATGATAGGATGAATAGGTACAGGTAGCGCATGCATCTTGTGTTGATAAACATGGCAATCATGACATTTACGAACTACGACAATGCAGTCTTTCACGATAGAAGGCTAGAAATAGCCAGCACGAACAATCTTTTATGCAGTGGCATAACCAAACATGTGACCACCACAGGCACCACTATGAAAATCATTAAGGACTTTATCAGCTTCCTCGAGGGTCAAACATCGACGGAGAATGGAATCCACTCTAGCACGATAGAGGGTATCCTTGACTATACGATAAGGTTGCGATTGATGACGGATCCGTCGACGAGCATCCTTCGTCAAATTAGATCTTAAAGTAGATGTATGGAGATAAATGATGATATCACCATACCACAGATCGAGGGTGCTAATCAAGAAAAGCGTATCGTCTGGAATGTATTCCTCAGAATGAGACAGAGGAGAGTCTGAAGAGAGGGAACAAATCAAATCAGCAAAGGCTAGTGACTTCTTCGACTTGGCAGCAGTAAATTCCAAATTGAACTCTTGGAGGATGACAATCCACTTTGATTATTTTCCCCCGGCAATTGTTGAGACAATATATAGGTCATGGGGTTGCAACCGGAAATCACAGTCACTGTACGCAAAAGAATATAATGACGAAAACGTTGAACTGCATGAACCGTAGCTAACGCTAACTTCTCAACGTGTGCATAGCGTGTCTTAGGATCTATAAGGTTACGAGACAAGTAATAAATAACATGTTCGTTACCATCATCATCATCCTTTACTAGAACCATGGCAATCATACTGAAAGCGATGGCTAAATAAAGGGAAAAATCACGATGATAGTTAGGAAGACATAACAGAGGAGCGTTGACCAACAACGTCTTCAGGGCCTCAAAATATTTTTGAACAATCTCATCCCAACAGAAAGGGAAGCCCTGCTTTAATAGTCATGTATATCCTCTAGCCACTTCTGCATATTTAGGTATAAAACGACATAGAAAATTAGCCTTACCTTGCAAACTCTGCAATTGATGTAATGAGGATGGAGAGGGGAGATTGATAATAGCCTCAACCTTGAGTAGATCGAGGCGAATTCCATCTTTGGATACGATAAACCCTAAGAGTCGACCAAAATCAACACAGAAGACACACTTGTGTGGATTAAGCCGAATGTTGTAACGTCAACAACGAAGAAAAATAAGATGAAGATGGTCAGGATGGTCTGGACGCTTAGCTAAATGAGCGGGAAGATCATCCAGATAAGGTTGAACGAGTGACAAATATTATGAAAAGCATACGACATCGCTTGTTGAAATGTAGCCCCAGCATCCTTTAAGCCAAAAGGGAGCTTCTTATATGTGAAAGTACCCCAAGGACAGATAAAGGCATTCTTATGTTGATCATTTGGGAGAATGTTAATCTGATTGTAACCAGAAAAACTGTCCATTAGGGAAAAAATCTCACTCCCAGCATAGTCATCAATGATTTGATCGATAAAGGGAGTAGAATAATTATCCTTGGGGCAAGCTCGATTAATATTACGATAATCAACACAAACAGGAATAGTTCCCTGTTTCTTCTCTACAAGAACAATATTAGAGACCCATTCTGTCAAACGAATCGGATAAATAAAACCATCACTAAGAATTTTTTCAACTTCACTCTTGATAGAAGCAACTTTTCTAGGGGGCACTGGACGAAGACGCTAGCATAGAGGTTTCGAACCGGGATAAGTAGGAATTTCATGCATTACTATACTAGGATCAATGCCAGGAATTTCTTCATAGGACCATGCAAAGACATCATGGAACTCACGAAAAAGGCTAGTATAAACTTGGACTTCATCAGAAGAACAAGTAACCCCAATATGGATGTTCTCGACAATTACTAGTTTAACAGAAATGTCAATAGGCATTTTCTATGTAATGTTACTCAAGTTACCTTCCGTAAAGACGTCATGTGTCAAAACAGGCAATTGAAGCGGAGGAGAAGGAACCTGAGATACAAAACGCTCGAGACAAGTAGACATGGCCCTAAGGCCAGGCATAAATGAGGAACGATGATGACCATCATCCCATGGCAGATCCTCAAGAGACATGGTTTCCACGATGGCTTCATCGGAGATAAACACTTCTTTGAAAGGATCCCGCGAATATAAATCGTCAAGCCAGGGGAATTGAGAGTAAATGTCAAGAGCCATACTCAAAGGAGCAAAATCAGAGGATGGAGGTTATGAAGCAGCAATGAGTTCACAATAATCGATCTCGATCGGACTCAAAGGCATCGAATCTCTAAAAGAATCAAGCTATTCAGGAAAAGGAATAATCCATGGGTCATCATACTGAGAAATCATATGAATCTGAACAATAGTCAGTAGAGGAAGAGGAAAAATATCCATGAGGGCAGGATCTTTAAAAATACTAGGCCCTATGCTCTCGTAGGGAGTAGGAATTTGACCCACATACGGAATGTTGTTCTCGGAAGAAGAGGTGAAGAAAGACAATTGATCGATAGTAACAATCTTTCCTTCATGTGGAAATTTTAGAACACAAAAGAGAGTGGACGGAACACACAACATGGCATGAGTCCAACTACAACTGCGAAGAAGATTATAATTGAGTTTAGCATCAACAACTTCGACCTCGACATTGACTATCTTCCCTTTCAAAGTAATTCGTAAACTAGCGAGAACACCTAAGGGTTTTGATTCTCTTCCATCAAATGCTTCTAGGGCATTTGGTGATGAATTCAGGGTTGGAGAACAAATATCTTTCCAACACAAATATGACATGACACAGGTTGATGCACCTTCGTCCATAACTGCTCTATGGATGTCGAGACCATTAATAACAACTTGAATAATGAGCGAAATTTGATGGGGAAGTCGTGGAACAAAATTTTCTAGATCTAAAGCAAGAAGGCTAGTATCAGCAGGATCAACACTACCAATCGCAGATAACAAAGATCTTCATTGTGATAGACAACTTTGAAGTAATTCTAACGCAGGCATCGCGGACGGCACCTGAGCCAAACCCTCAACAATATTGTAATGGTGAGTGGCATGGGCGTTGGGATTATAAGAAGACTTGCGAAGTACACCTTTGGAAGGTGCTTGCACAAAAAATTCAACATTGGGCCTTTCGATTTCAAGAGGGCCAGTAATAGGAAGAGGAGGAGGACCATCAACGATCTCCTTTCTCGTAGCCTAATGCGAGCTAGTATAATATTTTGACTGAGTAGCAATAGAAACGGTTGTAAAACCGTTCATCATGAACACCTAAGAGCCAAATGGGGCAAAGGACTAAGGTTGCTCTACCATATGAGTTTGCTGAGACGGAAAGGTTCTTTAAGAATGGTCGGAGTTCCCTGGGTTCTTTTGAGCAATCGACTCACTTCAGACTATCGAGGACAGTCCTTGGTGAAGTGCTCTTCATCACAAATCAAACAAGGGTACATTGGTTTACGTTGAGAACCATCGCCAGCATGAGGTTTCTGAGAATCCTATTTCAAGGTGTTGGCTTTGGCCTTACTTTTACCCTTATTTTTACCTTTAGGAGTATTATCCATAGGAAAGGCCTGAATGGCATTCACTTCTACGGGTTTACCAAAATTCGAAGTGGACTGAGAAGCAACATTATTGGAAGAAGCGGACTTCGGCTTCCCAGAGTTTGAAGAGGAAGACTTTTAAGAAGTTTGAGACATGGAACCAATAATACCATCGATGGATGGAGTTGTTTAATAAATTCAGTGTCCTAAATTGATAGCATAAATTATTGACCAGGGCTAGTAAACTGATGAAGCGTGACGCACTATATGTGCCTAAGTATCCATTTTCTTACTTCATTGTTTTTAGTGTTTTATTGATGTTTTGGGGTTTTTATCTTTGATTCTTAGTATGCTACTCTATGCTAAAAAGATGAAGTTATATCTATGTCAAAAGGGAGAAAAAGAAATGTTAATAAATGAATTAAAACAGAGTTTATTTGCAAGTTCTATGCCTAATTAGAAAATGATGAAAACAAAGAGTCCTAATCCATGGATATTACAACTTCTAAATGAACATTCATGAAATGAAAAGTAATTCAAAACACTACAACTTAATCTGATTCATTTAGTTAGAAATTTTTTGGAAGAGCTTGTGAAAAAGATTAATTCTAATGCGATGAGGATCTCCTAAAACATAAAAGGAAATGTTGAAACAAAAAGTAACTTAGAACATTATAGTAAAATCTCATTCATGAGTTAAAGGTTTATTGGAAGAGCTTTTGAAACAGATTAATCATAATGTGATAAGGATCTTCTATGAAGCAAAACAATCAATAACTCAAAATATTACAACTTAGTCTCATTCGTGAATTAGAGGTTTATTGGAAAAGCTTTTGAAAGAGACTAACTGTAGTATAATGAGGATATTTTATCTAAGCAAATGACATGAAAAATAATGTTAAAACCTATGATTTCATAAAGCAATTTAAGTAAGGAAATATGATAAAACAGAATTGAAAATGACTTATCTAGAAAACATGTAAAACCTCATCAAATAGCAGGAGCCCTCTGCTACCAATTTAGTGTAATCCTTAGCTCCTTGAAGATGTGATCAAAACAACATCAAAGAACTAAAATTATTTATTGATAAACTCACAAATCTACATCCCATTCCATCTTAAGCTTTGTTACAAGACACTCTATCATCCTTTCTCTTCTTCTCCTATTTTTCTCTACCCTTGATAGGAAAAAGCTTCCCCTATTTATACAAAAATATGAGAAGTTATCTCATTAATGAGAGTCGATGAATCCCTCCCTCTATCTCTAGAGTTACAATCAAAATAGGAAATGATAAGACACATGTCTTTTTAGAGTTTCAATACAAATAAGAAATGAGACACATATCTTCTTAGAGTTTCAATACAAAAAGGAAATGAGACACATGTCCTCATGATCCCATGATCTTCTCCACTAAAATTCGAATTTGGTTTTGGGAGGCCACATAAAGGTCTTTTAGAAGCTTCCTTTTGACCTACACATGTCACAAAACTCATAACACATATATAGATATATGAAACTATGTTAATTTTCTAGTTTCTAATCATAAATTCACTTAAAATAAATAAAATAAATAACTTTGGAAAACAAGGATCCTAACCCATATATTTATGAAAATGGTTACTTGATGTAGGGTTTTAGGTTAAATGGCTATGAAATAAGAGCTAAATGGTTATGACATAATGGAAATATGTATGAATATGGAGAACACTTTTGAGACTCAACATACCCTCCAACTGAAGTTGTTGCATGTCCTCATGCAACTATTGCAATGATTCATTTGTCCATGAGTTGATATTTTATGAGTTTTGACTCATATAGATTCATTCCAAACTTTGCTTCTTGATATTTTATTTTTGGCAAAGTATAATACATTTGATTGCAACATTTTTTAATGGTTGGTTCTTGTGTGACAACCAATTTTTTTGAGCAATGGTTCTTGTGTAACAATGCTTTATTTTCTTTTTTGCATCAAAGTTCATAAAAACATTTAGAATCAATTACTTCATCAATGAATTGATCATTTGAAAGGCATATAATCTTTTGGATCATGTTGCAACAATACTTAGTTGGGAAGTATATGCGGGTGGAAATGAAATAAAAATGTGTGATAGTGTATGACATGTGGATATGAAATGATTTCCCTTCCCCCCCCCCAACTAAAGATATGACAATGTGAAAAAGGGAGTGAGGAATTTTTCCAAAATTACAATTTTAGCATTCTAATGAATTACATGACTAAAAATTAAAAAACCACATACCTTCACTTACCTTAAATATGGATGAGTTGTGTATACTGAAGAGTGTGGCTGTTGATGTTGTTGGATCATGAACTATGTAAACAAATGAATTTGATCTTTTTTTTTTGTTCTCTTTGTTCTCTTTGTGCTGATGGAAAGATTGGGATCTTTATTGTTGCTGATACAAATTGATTCCTGCTGCAATCTGCTAAAATGATGTAGTCTTCAATCGTTACAAAATTCGATGGTACAATTCTAGTCATGCGAATAAATGTTTTGATGTCGAGCATGAAGACAAGTCATTGGATTACCAACCATTGATGAATGTTGTTAACCAATGTGAGGAAAACTCACCATTAATGTCAATGAGTGCCAAGGTACCTAAGTACATCTTGCGAAGTGCAAATAGATGATCTGATGTCGAGCTACTTACAAGCTCTGATGATCAAGGGACATTGCTATATTCCCATGATTGTCAACGAGAGAACTTGTCATTAATGCATACAAGCCTCAAGGTACTATTAAGGACTCTAATCATGGACCTAAATAATGTACTGATGTCGATAGGCCAAGACTCTTTAGAAGGGAGGCCTTAAGGAATCCTCCATCAACTAACGCGAGCATGAAAGAATAATTTTTGAAAGAATATGGATGAAAAATTTTGCAGTGGATCAAGGTTTATTTGACATGATGAAAATGGAAATGAAATGAATCAGCTTTGTAGAGGATCTGAATGGTTTTATTGCTAGGTTAATGAAATCATGGAAGGAAAATATAATCACTGGGAAAAAAAAATGAGCAGTGAGGGAAAATGAGACGAGGATTTTATTAAATGACTAAGTAGAAATGCAATGGCGAATGTGAAGGGAAATGAGGTGAATGTTTTATTGATTTAGGAAGCATGGATGCAATGGAGATACTGACATCTGAAAGGCTTTCAAGTGTTGGATCTGATTTGAATTAGCATGTGTTCATGCATTGATATTTATTTCTTTGTTGCTGATCGTCTTCTTGTAAAGGAAATGTAGTCTCTAAGAGAAACACTATTCGCTTGTAGTCATTTGTCCTTCCTCCAGGAACCTGCAAAATAAAACTATTATTTCTTTTACAATGGAATGTAAGATTATCAAAAGAGAGAGGTGATCAATCTCTCTGGTTATGATATTTATGCAAAAAAACTGAAAATTGGTACTAATAAAACAAGTTTACGAAGAAAAACCAAAAGAATTTATACCTGTTTCGAAATTAGTGCCTCAAGTTGCCTGTTGTGTCTTTTCAACAATTTCTTTAGTATTTACTATTTCAAAATTTGATGATAGTTTTCTCATTATGTAGATCTCGTCGAGATATTTCCAACGACGCTTGAATCATCAAAATCCGATGTTGAATGAGAAATTTAGGCTAGTTTAAAATTTGAGTGAAACAATGAAGTTTTTCAGCTGCAGAATTGATGTTTAGCTGCAGAATGTGCACCGTTCCGTAGCTAAAATCCTGAAAAGAAAGTTAAGCAGCCAGGCCTATACTAGTAATCAGTCTTGACATTTAAATCAACCAGTATCTCCTCAAGGAAAATAAACAATCCTCTACTTATTTTATAGATGCATTTTTATTTATTTTTATTTATTTATTTATTTTTTTAATTTATTATTTTATGAACAAAAAGCCATCGCTGGTGAATAATAATATTTGAGTCTTCATAGCACATATTTCCCTTCACAAAGAAATGAAAATGTCATAACAAACTAAATGCATCGGGCAACTTGAGCCATCATAAATTTATTCACACAACAATGTTGCACAGCATAATATAAATTAAATATTTGATTCAACTTGAACTTCCTCATGTCAATCTAATATATGTTCATCAGTTAGCTTCTCCAAACATTTAGCACTTCTTTTTTCTTTTTCTTTTTTAAATGGAATGTCCTGCAAGAAATTTCTCAAAAGAAGATTTTGTGTTACAACAATGATAAGATAATTAGTGAAGGTCTTCTCTTCATCAACCAAAGGGCTCTGAGCTTGGGACATGTCGATATTTGTTTGAGATAAATTATTTGGCAAGTTTAGGATGTAAAATGGCAATCGTAATTCAAGATGACAGTATGTAATGCAAAGTGGCGAGTCAAGATCAACAAACTGTGCAGAGGGTGAAAGAAATCAAATTTAACAGTTTGATTTATCAAAATCATGTAAAATGTGGATTGAATGCCACATCAGACTTTGATTTAGATTAAAATTATTCTTTCTTGAGATCTAGAAAACTAGATCATGGGTGAAATCAATGCAGAGTGCCGTTCTCAAACTTTTCACTATGCAAAAACCATTTTTTTCTCACGCAATAAGGCTTTGAAGAACCAACAAATTATCTCTAACGGTTGCGAAATCTAGAAAAATATTTCTGGGTTACTAAATTACCCGCGTTCCCAAAAAAACCCATGTCGTGGATTTTTCAAATTCATCTTCAGTCAATCAGAAAACATGTTTCAAAATCACGTTTCAATAGCAGTTGCGTTTTTCTGGCAATGAAAAACGATTTCTATTTATTTCAAGATCCTAATTAAATCGAGAAACATATGCAAATGGTTTAATAGGAAAACTCAAATGCAAAGTGGTAGCATGGCAGCATTTGAATACTGCTTGGATTAAAATCACCAACTCTGCTATCGCCAGGAAGCTCTTCATCATCTGTGGTATCCTTCTCACAAAATCTTTCTCAACGTAATTGACTGAATTGCGTGAATCCTCATTCTCATCCTCAGCGTTGCAACTCACCGTTACCTGAAGACGATCCCAGTAGCCTGAGATAAAAACTCATCCAGCTTTGTGTACTTCTGGTAAAGCATTTAGTATGCACTGCCTTGAGAAATTTCTCGGCATACGCTAGAGAAATCTGGTTATTCAACACTAGAGACAGACCTGCAATTGTTGGGATGCTGCAATAAATTGTTTCATAAATCTGGTGATCTAGATTTGTGATCTCTGCTAATGCTAATAATTTGGAAAATTTACTTCTGCTAGAGCTCCTTGTGCCTCAGCTAGCTACTGTGATTTCGGTAACCACTAAATACCTATCTGCCTAAGGCAACCCACTTGTCTAACGTGAAAGCAATAAAATGCCACTGCACAATTTAATTTCAATCCGAACTCTTCTATAAAAAAAATTGGATTTTCCAACAGATTTTTGGTTTGCTTCTATACTAAGAACATTTGGATTTACATGTTTTTGTTTTTGTTTACAGGTAAGTGTCAAAGCAGGATTCACATGCATCTGGTTTGAAGGGTTGCGTTGCTGGTCGTGGCTTAAATAATTGTTGTTTCAATGTTGCATTCGTTGCCTGGAGAGGCTTGGATCTATTGCTTTGGAGGCCTACGCATATGCACAAGGCCGAGCCAAAGGCTGGCCTCAAGCATATGTGTGGGCCTCCTTTGGTCATGAGCCATAAGTTTCATTGTTTTATTGAATTTTATTGATTTTTTTTATTTTTTTATTTTTGGTTGATAAACATTCGGCAGCATGACTTTGTTTTTCATTTTTTTTTATGCTTGGTTTGTTTTTTTTATGTTTTTTTTTTTTTTTTTTTTTTTAATAAAATTACATATGTTATATTTTAAAATTTTAAAAATATACATATATATTTTACTAAACAAAATAATTTATTGATTTTTTTTTAATTTTCTTTATTAAAATTCATTAATAAAGAAAATGATTATGAGAAGTTTTATTTTTTTATTTTTTTAAATGATTTTTTAATAAAATGATTATATTTTTAAAGATATACATATATATTTATTGAACAAAACAATTTATTGAAATTTTTTTCAATTTTTTTTTTTTAACTTCTTTTTTTTAAATCCAATGAAATGAGGAAAACATTTTTTTTTTAACATAAAATTCTTTTTCTGATCCTCCAGATCACACAAAGTGCAAGAGGAGAGCATACTCGAGAAATTATTAATTTTTTTTTACATGTAAGAAATAAGGCTACCTAGTTACACTTCCCTGGCAACAGCGCCAAAATGTTTAGTCAATTTAGTGTCCTAAATTGATAGCATAAATTATCGACCAGAGCTAGTAAACTGATGAAGTGTGATGCACTATATGTGCCTAAGTATCCCTTTTTCTTACTTCGTTGTTTTTAGTGTTTTATTGATGTTTTGGAGTTTTTATCTTTGATTCTTAGTATGCTACTCTATGCTAAAAAGATGAAGTTAGATCTATGTCAAAAGAGAGAAAAGGAAATGTTAATAAATGAATTAAAACAGAGTTTATTTGCAAGTTCTGTTCCTAATTAGAAAATGATGAAAACAAAGAGTCCTAATTCATGGATATTACAGCTTCTAAATGAATATTTATGAAATAAAAAGTAACTCAAAACACTACAACTTAATCTGATTCATTTAGTTAGATATTTGTTGGAAGATCTTGTGAAAAAAAATAATTCTAATGCAATGAGGATCTCCTAAAACATAAAAGGAAATGTTGAAACAAATAGTAACTTAGAACATTACAGTAAAATCTCATTCATGAGTTAGAGGTTTATTGGAAGATATTTTGAAAGAGATTAATCATAATGCGATAAGGATCTTCTATGAAGCAAAACAATCAATAACTCACAATATTACATCTTAATCTCATTCGTGAATTAGAGGTTTATTGGAAAAGATTTTGAAAGAGACTAACTGCAGTATAATGAGGATCTTTTACCTAAGAAAATGACATGAAAAATAATGCTAAAAGCTATGATTTTAGAAAGTAATCTAAGTAAGGAAATATGATAAAACAGAATTGAAAATGACTTATCTAGAAAACATGTAAAACCTCCTCAAATAGCAGGAGCCCTCTGCTACCAATTTCGTGTAATCCTTAGCTCCTTGAAGATGTGATCAAAACAACATCAAAGAACTAAACTTATTTATTGATAAATTCAGAAATCTACATCCCATTCCATCTTAAGCTTTGTTACAAGACACTCTATAATCATTTCTCTTCTTCTCCTATTTTTCTCAACCCTTGATAGGAAAAAGCTTCCCCTATTTATACAAAAATATGAGAATTTATCTCATTAATGAGAGTCCATGAATCCCTCCCTCTATCTCTAGAGTTACAATCAAAATAGGAGATGATAAGACACATGTCTTTTTAGAGTTTCAATAGAAATAAGAAATGAGACACATATCTTCTTAGAGTTTCAATACAAAAAGGAAATGAGACACATGTCCTCATGATCCCATGATCTTCTCCACTAAAATTCGAATTTGGTTTTGGGAGGCCACATAAAGGTCTTTTAGAAGCTTCCTTTTGACCTACACATGTCACAATACTCATAACACATATATAGATATATGAAACTATGTTAATTTTCTAGTTTATAATCATAAATTCACTTTAAATACATAAAATAAATAACTTTGGAAGACAAGGATCCATACCCATATATTTATGAAAATGGTTACTTGATATAGGGTTTTAGGTCAGATGGCTATGAAATAAGAGCTGAATGGTTATGACATAATGGAAATATGTATGAATATGGAAAACACTTTTGAGACTCAACAGGAGTCGCTGGTGGTTTAGAAGTTCCAGGTCGGGGAGCATCAAGCGAGATATCATATAACGTGCCAGATTGAGAGTATACAAGATCAAGGTACTAGGCATAAGAAATGGCTTGTTCCTCGGTTACACATGACCCCATAGCTATGTCTTTGGAAATCTGATTGACAAAGGAGGTAGTGAACCAATAAGTTAGAAGCTGATCAAGAATTTCGAATTTGATCATGCGACGAAAACATCGCCACTCATGAATATGATTTGAGATATGAGTATCTCGGTCTTGTTTCAATGAAGTGAGGAGGTGGGTCCTGGTCTCATAACGGACTGGTAACTGAAAATGCATAAGGAAGACCATAGCTAAAGAATTGAAATGTTGGAAGACGCCACGAGATAGCTCAATGTACCACTTTGCAGTGACACCAGTAAGAGTTTGCTGGAAAATACAGTCTAATGTAATCGTCAACCCAAGAGTTAGAGGAACACCACAAATGGTAAGTCATAACATGCGCTTGGGGGTCTTCACCAAACTTGCCCTCAAATTTGGGACAATCAACAGGAATCTTAGTTGGAACCAGAGGCCAATACGAGTTATGAAGAATGGGATCGTTTGTCAACTTTGACACATCAGGTAAGTCCAACATAGAAAGAAACAATAATTGAGTCATCAAAGGTCTTTGATTAGGACCCGTATGTACATTCCACCCAGTCCGAGCAAGATTCTGTCCCCATACATTATGTCCCGGAGGATTCAAATCATAGGGATTAGAAGCAGGATAATTTGGTTGATACTGGGGTTGAGGACCAAGATACTGAGTCGAAGTAGACCACTAAGGTCCTTGTTGAGTAGTATAAGGAGTCTGATGTGGAATGTAGGCATGGCTTTGAGGTTGATGATATACAGGTGGATTTTGAGGGTAAGGAACCTAGGGCGCACTATATACCCGTTGATATGAACCTTGAGTGTAGTAAGCACCTTGCGGTTGAACAGGTGGTCCCGACTTAGCAAGTTGAGCATGTTGCTGAGAGGGAAAACCCGATTGACTATAGACAAGTAGAACTGGTTGCTGAAACGATGGAACTGGATGAGGAGCAGGTTGAATCAGTTGCTGAGCTGGTGGAATCGAGTACTGAGGGCCACTGGGTTGGCCTTGTGGGAAAGGTTGACCCAATGGTTTTGATGGACCAAGTTGTCCCTGATAACCAAGTCGACTCAGAGAAGGACCTTAGGGTTTTCCAAGTTGCACAAAATTTGGGCCATACTAAGCATGCAGCTGTTGTTGTGGTGCAACAGATTGTCCCTGTGGTGGGTAGATTTTCCCCCCAGGAGCATAAGACAGTCCTCGTTGATTCAGAAGTTGACCTGAAAGACCATAGGGTTGTGTATGTTGGACCAAGGGTTGTCCTTTTAAAGGTTTGCCTTATAGACTGTATGGTTGTCCCTGTGGACCAAAGCCAAGACCTTGCTGAGCTAAAGGTTGTCCCACAGAGGGTTTTCCTTGCAAGCCAGAGGGTTGCATAGGCAAGGTAGGTCTGAACTGAGAAACGGTCTGATAAGGATCTGTGGGAGGAAAATAGACCAGATTACCATGCTCATCATAATGAAGCAAAAATGAATAAACAAGGTTACTAATAACATCATAGTGATGAAAAAGAGGATTACCAAGAGCTTGGGGCTATCGGGAATCCTGACAGCTCTGCTGCTGAATAGCCAACAGATACTCTTCAAAAGTAAGACTGCCAGGAATCACAGGGGTAGTGGAAACAACACTAGAAGTAGGTGTGGCCTCTGTCAAGGGAGCATAACGTTAGTGCATATCCAACATCTTCTCATCAAACACGTAGGTAGAAACCATAGAACTATGGGTTTGAGAAGATCCTGACTACTCATAGGTAACAATGTGTGTGGATGAAGCCATAGAGACCATCAATTGGACTAGAACATATGTAACAGTAGCCGATGAACCAAGTGTCGAAGGTGATAGTCCTAACGAAGGGAGGACCAAACTCCGAGGAGGAGTTACTATACTGGATTGTGCAATGGAGGCAACACCAGACATAATCTTACTCAAGGACCTATATCCAAGCAGAAGTGACACCAATGGTGGAGAAGACTAAGTAGAAACATGAGGGACATCTTTCGAAAAAAGCTGATATTCTCCTGTAGAAACAGGTATTCCTTCACTACCAACAGGACTAGACGAGTCCATGTCTGAATTTTCCATAATATCTTCGAAAAGACTACGGGGACTAAGAAGCACAACAGTAGCAAAAAATGGCGAGCCCGACGTAAGAGGAGGAAAATCTCCTTCTTCCCCAAAACTAGACCAAGCACCGGAAGGAAGCCAATTGAACTCAACTAGCTCTTTAGGAGGAGATCGAGTAGAAAGAGGTTGTATATACGAGAGAATAGGCTACGAGAACTCGGCAGACCTAGTGGACTGAGGAGTTTTAAAAGGAACGCTCGGGAAAGAACTACCACTAGGAGGTAGTGAAGATGAAGAAAATGGTAGTTCCACCACCGTGGCTGTATATCAAAACAAAAAAGGAAAAAAGAGAACCAATTTAGGATTCCAAGATCAAAACCAGGGAAAAACAACAAGCCAAGAAATAAAACTTTAACGGGCGTGTGATCGTAGGTGATTAATTTTATGACACTGAAACCAAATTTTGATGTTTCATTTTTAAAGAGTCAAGAAACAGGCCAAATATGACTTTAGTCACTTTCAATTTTAAACGAGCATGAAAGGAAAAGTACTCAATGATCTCTTCTCTTTTTAAAGATTCATGAAAAGATCAACATGAGTACTCTGGAATACTAAGCAAGAGGGTATACCAGGTTTCCATGAACTGCCATATACACCTTGGTGATCAAATGAAATAGAAATGACCAAGGACTTGACGTACGTGCAAGTAGTCTACCCGAATGTTGTGTTCAGTGTATCACGGTTACAAGGTAGCAGACTCGGCTTCCTATGGATAAAAGGATTGCAACCTAGAAGGGTCTCCCTTTATATACTCGACGGTACATGGAGCACAAGTCCGTACTAGCGTTGTCTAAAGCCCGATGGCGAACAATAGCTACTAGGTTTTAAGACGTCGGAACACATTTCTAGCCTATACCACTAAAAAATTTTCGTTAGGTTTCAATGCTTCCTTAGGTTAATTAAATAAATTTTAAATTTGATCTTGGATTATGTTTCAGTTTTAAGGCCCTATCGAATTTGGATCTCAAAATTCCTAAATGAAAGCTATATGCAAATGAACATCATTTCCGATTCAATGAATGTTAGTTATGAGAAGGACAGAGATCTTTCAAACAAAAGAAAACATCGAAACTTATGCGAAGAAATCCACTAATGCATCCAAATGAATCAAACGAAAATGAAACTCTTTCCTAGACAATCAGATGCTAGTTATGCAAAAGAGTATTTCACTTTCAATGCAAAGAAAGAATGCATAATATTTTTTTATATTTTCAATGAAAAGAAGCACATGATGCACTAATGTAATCTATTCCTGTAGCAATTAGGAAAAGAATCAACCGAAAAACGAAATGACTCTGTAACCAAAGAAATCACTCAAAAAGATCAAGAAAAATAAGTGCAATAAATCTAGAATGAGACGGGCAACAATCAAACTGACTTGATTTTCAAGTAGAAGGCTCAGTGCATTAGGACACCTAGAAACCCTAAGGCCTTAACTCACACTGATAAGAATATAGAAAAACGACCGAGAAAAACAGGTCGACGGCAGTCAAAACAATCCCAAAGGCATAATTACACATCAAAAACAACCCATAAGCAATC
Source organism: Pinus albicaulis (assembly GCA_034641835.2). Taxonomy (NCBI): domain Eukaryota; kingdom Viridiplantae; phylum Streptophyta; class Pinopsida; order Pinales; family Pinaceae; genus Pinus; species Pinus albicaulis. Next base: position 6,457,051 of record MU968389.1, read on the forward strand.
ACAATTGACCAAAAGACTCATCAAGGAGGTCAAACCAATTCCTACAGAGGTCTTTGCGACTGTAAGGCTGTAATCTGCACCATACAGGGGTTCGCACAACTGCAAAAAGAGAAACATATGCCAATCAGCGCAACTATTCATAGAAAAATTGTGCCAAGCCAGATATCTATATGGGAAAAAGAGGAAAAACCAAAACCTAATGAGAAGAGGTCAATCTTGACACTCTGGAGCTAAACAGAGGATGGAAACTAAAAAAGGAAACCAGAAAAATATAGAGAACTAAATCAATAATTGAAACTGACCCAACAGGATGAAACGACAAACTCCCACTAATCCCCAGTGGAGTTGCCAATTTGTTAAGTAGGTAAATCCTCTCTGCAGACAGAGACAATCCCTCTAGCCCTAGAGTGGGTCTAGAAACAAAGGGACACACTAGAGCGTTGCTTCCTAGTTATTGAATGAACAAAGGAAATGATAGATTGACCTACCTAGAATCCAACGCTCTCTTAGTTTCTGAAGTAGTAGTGACCTCTCGCTCCTGCCTTGGAAAATCACAATCATTTCACCGTTACGCTCGGATACGTGCACATAGAACAAGAACAAGAACAACATATGACATACTAGTTTCACTCATAACCACTAGTTAGTCAAAGAGGGCTAAGCATGTCGCATTAAACATTTAACATAATACAAAATGGGAACCAAACAATAGTCATGTATATAAATGAATAGAAGGAAGAGTTACAACCACTGCTTTAACGTCGCAGTCTCCTCCAGTGGGGTTCAGTCGAAGCGCGTTTAAGATGCTCATCAGGGAATTCAGATGGGATGAAGGCATGGACTCAAGCTCTCTCACAAGTCATGGACTCAAGCTTCCTCAATGTAATTCCTTTGTATTCTATATTCTCTAGTAATTCAGCTATAATATGGTTACTTCTCCAAGTTTAGCTAGTTGGTTCTAAGAGAGATAGCTTCTTTTATAGAGGAAAAGGATGAGGTTTGGATCCCTACAAAGGTGGGAAGGAGGCCTATCCTTTAGGGAGTTTCCATAAGAGGTAGAAACCATAAACCTAAAGGAGGGAGTCTGTGGTTTATCAGTTCAACCACTCCCAATGACTCATCCTCGAGGTGTTTGGAGTGGAATCTCTGCCTCTATTTTTAAAAAACATTCCATAAACAGGTTGGCGCGGGTGGAAAATGGGGACAAAGCACCAGCTGGCGTGGGGCCCTGTGTTAATCTTCCTCTTTGGTGCAAGGGCATAACTGAATACCCACACTAATGCAAAAACAGGGATTCTTGAGTCTCTGCTCAGGGAATTGTCAATAGAAGGAATATTACTCTCATGTAAAGGGACACAATGATGGTCTTTGCAAGGCATGACACTGCTTATTAATCACAGGAATGACCCTCCAATGGGCGAGATGGGGATTGCAAGGACAGTGAAAAAATGGTGTGTAACATGGATTTTCCTCTTCCGTCTTCTTTTCAAACTCTCTAAACATGAAAACATGCTGAGTTATCCCTTTGTCAGACTCGTTAAATCCTGATGACATCCGACTTCGTCTCCATGACGTTACTTGAGTTCCTCCTTCCTAGGGCTGGTAAAATGTACTAGGTTGGATTTGTCCAAAGGAAAAACTTACATTACAAGCATATGCTATCCCCTTCAAGCTTGTTTAAAAAAAACAATTGGGGTACTCGCCAAAAATGGTGGGGAAAATGGAACCAGTTTTTAGTTATGTTGGCAGTATGTCGCTCTTTAACATGGCACTTGTCTACATTTGTATCGAGTTGGGGACATCTCATTTCATAATTTTTCCCTCCGTGGGTTTGGGTAACCTCTTTTGACCTCTCATTTTCTCTTTTTAACGTCATCATGACCTCATATCCCTTGATCTCAAATACTGCCAAATCTAGTGTCGTTTCACTGATATGTTCAAGAGAAGTTTTCCTCTGCATTTTTCAACCTCCCTCTGATTTTTTGCTGGTCCTGATTCACTATCATCATGTTCCTCTGTCTCGTGTTGGCGATGTGGGAAACATTATGGCCCTCCTTTGACCTGGTCACTTCTTGTCGACTTTAGCTCATTATCCAGGAATCTGATCTAGAGACTCCCTTCCGGTACCTTAGAGCATGCATGCCTCAATGGGAGGTTCTTCGCATTCGACACAAGGTCCACATCATTGGCCTTCGATCAAGTGATTCTGTGGGTGTTTGACATTAGATCACTATTCACATTCCATGGATTGTACCTCTTGTACCTTGAGGGCCATTTTCATTATTGGTGTTTTCTCTCGCGTCTGTTAACAACTTTCATCATTGGCTGGTAATCAGACGATTTTCTTGCTTGTTCGACTTCAGCTCATATATTCGCATCCTTGAATTTGTACTTGTTCGGGTCGAGATGGAGCGCAAGACCTTGGGTTTTGTCTGATAAAATCTAGGATGTGGGTTCTTGTGGATTGTCATGACTTATTGCATGACTCTTTTGATTGGATGGCTGCGACCATACCTGAGTCTAATTGTTGATCCTTACTACTGGATGGCTACATCCCTACCTCAAATCTTAGTTTTTATGTACTCTATTATGGATGGCTGCAACCATACCACATGTTCATGTATCAAAGGTATCATTTGTATTTGTAATTACAGGTTTTCTGACAGCGGTGTTTAGTTCAAACGCGTTCTCGTAAATCATTTCACCCCTCCCTCTTTCTTGGACCTCATGCTTTATGGGGCATCTGTTACACATCATTTTGTCACTATCCTTGAAATCCCCACATTGCAAATTGGAGGGTCATTTCTGTGACTATTAAGAAGTGTCATGCCTTACAAAGACCATCATTGCATCCCTTTACATGAGAGCAATATTCCTTCTCTTGACAATTCCCTTAGGAGAGCTTCAGAAACCCCTGTTTTTTCCTTGGCGCGAGTAGCCAGTTCTGCCCTCACGCCAATGAGGAAGATTAATGTTGGGCCCCACGCCAGTTGGCGCTCTATCTCAGTTAGCCACCCGTGCCAAGATGTTTATGGAATGTTTTTTAAAAATAGAGGCAGAGATTCCACTCTAAAAACTTCGGGGATGAGTCATTGGGAGTGGTTGGACTGAATAACCATGGACTCCCTCCTTTAATTTATGGTTTCCACCTCTTGTGGGAACCTACTAAAGAATAGGTATCCCTTCCACCTTTGTAGGGATCCCAACCTCCTCCTTTTCCTCTATAAAAATAGGCTATCTCTCCTTGCATAAGCTAGTTGAACATGGAGAACTGAGTATACTATAGCTAAATTTTTGAAGAGATAGAATAAGAAGGAACTTCTTTGAGAGAGCTTAAGTCCATGCCCTCATCTCGTTCTAATCCCCTAATGAGCATTTGAGACACGCTTCAGCTGAACCCCGCTGGAGGAGACTGCGACGTCAAATCTTTGGTTGTAACTCTTCCATCTATCAATACATATACATGACTATTTTTTGGTTCCCATATTGCATTATGTCATTTGTTTAATGCAATATGCTTATCCCTCTTTGACTAGCTAGTTGTTATGAATGAAGTTATTATGTAGTATGCTGTTCTTTTTTGCTGATCTATGTGCAGGTATCCAAACATGACTGCAGAAGGATTGTGACTTGCCGAGGTAGGAGCGAGAGGCCACCACCACTATAGCCGCGACGACAGCATTGGAATCTACGTAGGTCAATCTACCATATCCTCTTTTCATTTAGTAATTAGGAACCTACACTCAAGCATGTCCCTTTGTTTCTAGACCCACTCTAGGGCTAGAGGGATCGTCTCTATCCACAGAGAGGATTTAGCTGCTTAATAGTAATGGGTGCAAAATTATTTTGTTTGGGAGGAATTATATAGCTCAATATTGATATCTATGCTTCAATATTCATTTTAAATAACTTCAAACTGGTTTTTCAAACAAAATTTATGCAATTTAAAAACAAATACACACATTTTTATTTCTTTTAGGAGCTCGATCTTGAAATGGTTTTATATATGTAATTTTAGATCTCAAAGTTCTAAAATCAGGTCATTTTATAGCCCTCTAAATCTACTTTCCAACCCCACAAGTTAGATCGAGATTGGAGTCTTCAACAATGTGTTATGCCCGATATCCCACAATGACTTGATTATAGACTATTTCAGTAGAGTAAAATGATATGGAGTGCCACATCTCACTATTTCTACCTTAAAACCTAAAATTGATACAAAAAATACTAAATTCCGTGAAATTTTAGCCACATTTTACATAATTATATTTTGATTCTTAAAATGAAGGTTATGATGATTTTCCCTAGGTCACCTTTTTTAGACTGAATTTTGGACCCTACAAAAACCCTAACTTTCGTGGATCATATCTCTGAAAATATAGCGAATAAATATTTGAAATTTTTACACAAAGTTCACTAAGATTTCATCTCGACGTGGTCAAAAGTTCAGCTTCTGACACCCCGTAGAATAAACATTATAGAAAAAATTCCAAGATGCCCTATATGAAGAATTGAAACCCTAGAATCCAAATCTCGGATACTAAATGTTATGCAACCATCTCACAAAATAGAAGAAAAGACAGATCAACAACTTAAAAATTATCTTCTTCGAGGGGGAAACCTACTTAAATTACATAAATGAAAAATTATTGTATGATTCAAATGAAAAAACCTCCTTTCTATATATAGGATTCTAAGGGGTCACAATATAATCAGAGCTGGGATAACATTGATAATGTAAGGGCACAAAAATAAAAAAAGTGGGATTCTATAGGGAGAAATAATAACAATATGGGGAATACATGGGGGAAAAAAAAATAAGGGGGCTACACTAGTATTATATGGACCTAACATAATGAGTTCTGTCACGAGAGCCATATACCGAGTGTACCTCTCTATTGAGCTCCTTTGCCTGCGAACATAGGTAGGAGCTCCCACATGCTCCTATGATTCATGTATCAATCTGTCAGCTTCTTTGGTTCCCTTCCTCCCCTCTTTAGAAGATTTTGATCGAGTGGGTGCCTTCACTCTACCTCCTCTCTTCTCCTCTACTTGTTTCTGCTCCACAAATTTCCTAAAACTCTGCATGATGGTCATCCTTTGGTGATAAAAGCTCCTCCTCTGGTGGGATAATCAACTTTCGCTCTAGAGAGAATATCATAGCCTTCTCCTCATCACATTTGACATCTCTGCTCACTACTTTCACCCCTAGGGAGGGAAAATACACCTAGTGATTATGTGGTGTCTATGTTTACCCTACAAATAATTGCATCTTAGAAGTAGCCTCATGTTTCTTCCTATTATCCTTGGAGACATGAAAATAAATAGTAGCTCTAAAATTTTGAAAATGAGATAGATATGGCTTCCTCCTAGAGAAATATTTTTTGGGTTTGATCGTGCCAAGTATTCTATGAGAGATCCTATACTACAAATAAAATGAAATGTTTCATGCTTCTTCCAATAGATGTAATGGAAACCCTTGTTTATGCAATACAGATCTTTCTTCTCCCACTATTCTTTTGTTATTCCTTTTAGCCACCCCATTTTTTTTTGGGCTCTGAGGTGGTATCAGTTCTCTTCTAATACCCTATTTGGCACAAAATTCATTGAAAGTGCTAGAAATAAATTCTCCTCCATTAGCACTTCTCAGGACATTCCATTTCTGACGAATCTCCTTTTCAACCAATGCTTTGAATTCAAAATTTTTTGAAAAAACTTCATCCCTATTCCGCATGAAGAATATCCAACATTTTCTAGAAAATTCATCAACAAAAATTACATAATACATATGTTTTTTTGTAGAGGCTGTAGAAAAAGGTCGACATACATAATAGTGGACTCTCTCTAAGATTTCTCCAGTTCTGCTATCTCGGCCCAGGAAGTTATATTTGACATATTTCCCCAATGTGCATCCATTGTATACATGATGATGGTCAAGAGTGCATTATGGGAGACCAATGGTAACTTGTTGCATGATTTTTAAGGCTCCATGGTGTAAGTATCCCATGCGCCTCTATGAGGGTTATCCAACATCTCAACTCTGTACCTCTTCTTCCTTGATATTCAGTGAAGTGCAAGATTCCACCTCAACTTTTTCAAAATTCTCCTGAAAATGGTAATAAGAAAATACTGATTTAATTTTCCCTTCAATTAAATTAGGATAAAATTATTATTCCACATCATAAGACAAAAATAATGTATTAAATAAGTTATTTTTACTTAGTTGGCTCAGTTAATTTGAGTTGAGGGCCTAACTTGAGTCATGTAGAGTGGTTCCTAAATTTTAGGATCCTACGTTGAGTTTAATTTGAGTTGTAATAATTTAGTTTTGTTAAATTGAGTTAAAGTCAGTGAAACTAGTTCGAAATGTTGGAGGAACCAGTGGGAGGTCTAGTATTGGGGTGTGTATTCAGTGATCAACCAGTTAACTGATAAATCATCCATAATTAACTCATTCATGCATGATATACGAGCTACCCAGGTTGAGATTGGAGTTTAATTGAATTCTACTATCATTTGTATAATTATCCAAGTTGTACATGCGGTGCATGCAGTCAGAGAAGGGCCTATAGGGATTGTGTAATTATGGATAAGGAATTTCCCTAAAAGTTAGGGGTTCATTCCAAAGGAAAAAATGTAAGGAAATAGGAGATTGCAAGGCTGGAAAATTGGCTAATTATTGGCCAGAGACAGTTTATGAGGCAGTGAGATAGACTATACTAGTGTTGTAATATCCCCAAATGGGATCTGTCAACAACACATGGCTGGAAAATGCATTTTCCAGGAATGTATGCAACAGTATTTGAAACCAAGACCTGGATCCCTTATATCAATACATCTAAGACCGAAATCCAAGAGGTGGCTCAAAATAAATCATTCTAGGTGGCTTAAACAGATCTCCCACACCTAGTTTCCTTGGAAAAGTTCCCGATGGAGGGACTGCAACAATTATTGACAAGAGATGGAATAACAACATTATTTTTATGGTTGTGAGACAATAATATCTAAATATCCTTCCCTTTGATATTATAGTAGCAAATGTATACAATGGTTTGAGGAATCACTCACTCAAGCTAGGCAATGAAAGCCTCAACAAAACATGTATAAGAAATTGGAGAACACTGATACACAGAATTTACACAAGGCTATATCAGTGCAGTTTATAGGAGACACTGCAACTTGCTGAATGGTAATACAAATATATAAAAGTATATAGCTCAAGAAATGTGGGGGAGCAAGCTCTCAACATTGGAAAACAACAATACAACAATCCTTAGAAGGATTGGATGAAATATATACAAAATGGCAAGACTGCAGAAATGTCGGAGTTGCAGTGTAGCAGCTGCAACTCAGAAAATGGATGGATATGGCTAAATATGATGCACAATCTTAAATATGCCTCCGCAAACATATCTCTCAAGTGATAGGTTGATTCTAACACTAAAGATCTCACCCTCCAAAATAGTGGTGCAAACCCCCACTGCAGATACACACTAGAATAACGTAGTCAAGGAGAGGGACTGCACTGTAATAGATGGGAGATGCTTGGCCTGGTGCCAAGATATGAAAATAAGCTCTGAAACCATCCTTACTAATCTCCCAGAGAAATATAAGCTCCCTCCTCTGAAATATGACCCAAGGAAATGGTGTTGTGAAACCCTCCACTGCAACACCTTGCGACACAACATTATACTTCAGCAGAAATAAAGTTGTAGCTGAAGGAGGTGGAGTCGCCTTGAGCTTAGATGTGGAGAAATGAAGTGTAATCCTTCAAGAGGCCTCTCAATAAGGGGAAGCAATCCTAAACAGGAATCCCCACTACAGCTCTGGTAAACAGCCTAAGAATGCAAGAGTCTAACTAAACCAAAAATCAAATACTCAAACATAATCCTCTATGGCTGCCTCTTCCTCCTTTTATGCAAATGAAAGCCTTCTTGCCTTGGACCCCACACATTACGGTTTCCTCCACCAAGTGATATTCCTCCCATGCAAACTGCGTTGTCTTCCCAAGTGATCCACACCCTCTTTGGTAGCGTTGTTGACTTGGTCAAATTTGACCTTGTCCTCATGCATTTGCCCCTTTTCACACTAAAAGGTGCAAAATATACCTGTTCTAATGATCCCTTTCACACTATGAGGGATTTTATTCCTAATCATGGGTCTCCTCACCCATTTTATTCACCTCCTAAATGATATAAGCAAAATCAATGTTCCAAATAGCTTCATGCTAATTTTGGGAACATTACAGTCCTCCCCTCTCAAAGATTGCTTGTCCTCAAGCAAGCCCAAGGATAGAGCTGAGCTATTTCTCCTCCTTTCCCTATAGCATCCATGTATGATGAACTCCTCCAAGTAAAAATATGCTATCTCATCAATCAAATCCCCACATTGCTCCTCCATAGCATGCAAGTCAACTATCAAGCTATCATCATGTAAAGGTAAAATACTCAAGAGGATAACAAAGGGATCTCTAGAAGTCCCTTTGAGGAATGGGATCTGAAATATAATGGGGACTATCTCCCCCATATGGATCCTCCATCCCCAAGCTATTATCCATAAAAAATGAGTCACCTTCCAACTAGGCGACTCCTGAAAATTTTCCTCCACCTTTGGCTCATGCAAAATAGGTGGGCTGAAAATCTGAATATGGTAGACAAGGTAGCCTACCCCACATTTCCCATCTCTCCACTTATGATAATTGTAGAGTTTTGGATGATCTTGAGCTGTAATAATGATGCCCTTGAGTGGCAAGATGAGGACTAGATATCCAAAGATCTCTCCTCCAACACTGCAAATCAAGTTGGCCCAAACTATTCCATATATGATGAGTTGGAAGTCACCATCATATGGATTCCATTCAATCCTATGGCCCCCCTCATAAAGAGACAAATGTGTTGCTGTGGTGGCCATATCATCTCCCATGCTCCCCTTAGAACATGTACTGTAGAAAATATGGAGATCTTCTCTCCCAAATGACACATCCATCCAATGTGTCTCTCTCTCCCGCATGCTCCTCATAAAGACAGAAATAATAGAAACTCATGGAGCCAAAATGAGAATCATGCTTGCTTCCATATGTAATAAGTGAGAAGGATAATGGTCCCTCAAATGTAACCAACGCAGCTTGACTCTCAACTACAATAGGGACTGATAAAGTGTGTGGCTTCTCAATCACTTGCTTGCTGCCCTAATCTCCTCATAAGTATGGAGGAAGCGACTAATGCATGGTGTAGAGTGAGCATGTCCTCCATAATACACCTCCTCCCCAAGTCCTCCTAAGGAATGACCATCAATAATTCTTATGCCTCAAGTAGACCATGAAGCCTGAAATAAAGAATGCTCCTCCTTAGGGCAACATCCTACACATATATGGTTAAGGGACATATACGTACATTATACAAATCATCATGTAAACAATCAACACCATTACCATATGTTTCGCTCATGCAAATGGAATAGCTCATAGATGAGTCTCCTCTCATCCTCAAAGAGAAAGGAGGTGGTTGTGATAACTCTTCCAAAGAGTTATGTCTCTCCTTCATCTTCACATGATCCATGCATCTCCTCATATGTTGATCATCCAATATCATGCAAGAAAGAAGATCCTTGGAGTACTCCAGCAACAACTGGGAGTTCCAATATGGATCTATCCTCCATAGTGACAACACTTATGATCTATCATGAAGAACACCTGTCATATGGCTCCCCTCTCCTTTGACATCTCCCATGCCAAAGATGCAAGTTGGAAGGCTACTATCCTTCCCCTGTTGCTTATGCCACAGCGCAAAATTTGAAATGAGAGTGGGTAAAGATGATGTTGGGAGGATGCATCTCTCCCCTTGAGTCTACCCAAGACTCTCAACGTTGTACAATGACCTCCCAAGGTCTCCACTCCTCTGAAATCAATGAATGGTGCCTCAAAATGTGAAGCATCTCTCATCATCTGCTGATCCGGTGATCTCCTTGGTGAAATGTCTCCATGCAATGAGACATTATCATCAAGAGTAGATTGCATATATGAATGGAAAAACTTGTCCATGCTCTCACTGTGCAATCCAGTCTCCTTCTTAGGTGCAATAACCTCAATAAATGGATAGGGGTGTGTACTCCTCATCTCATGATGTTGGTTCTCCTCCCTACCTCCTCCTTCTGTCTCCATGGTTCCACACCTCCTCATCAATGGAACTTGTAAATCATGAGTTGTGCCTTGATGTCTACATATGAGATCCTGGGGACTTTCTTGCAAAAATACAAGAATCCCTCTAGTTGGAGCAACAACTCCTCCTTCCTCTGCATAAGATGCTAGATCAACTCTAGAAATGTTAGCATTGTTTCCCTCCTCCCCATCAACATGTATGGGAAACCTCTCAAGAAATGGATCCTCCCTTGAAAAAGAGATCTCCATGCCCTCTTGTTCAGGAATATGAGATAGAGGCTTTGCCTCTAACAAGGTATGCTGCAAGATGTCAGTCACCTCCATGGGTTTTTGAAGTGGATCTAAGTCTATAGTTTTCTCCATCATATGTGTCTCATGAATCCTTCTATCAAATCTTTTCACTAATACCTTAGTGAAACTTGCATAAGATGTAGTGTTTGCATTTTTTAAAGAAAAGGATTCAAAGATCCACCAAGCATAGGCCTTACCTCTCAAATGCAGCGCTGCAACTCTGATGGCTCCATCTTGAGAAATTTGGTGCTGCTGCAAGAAGGTATCTAACTCCTCCACCCAAGCCTTGGCTGAACATGTAGGTGAACCTTCAAAAGTAGATAGAAGAAATATATCCTGCTGCTCTCTTCCTTTCACCTTGATCTTGCAAAACTCTGAAAAATTGAGATGATCTCGGAATTTTTGAGTTTGAGACTTATAATATTTTAGGAAATCACTAAGAGTTTCCGTCCTAGCAACCTATTTTTCTCTTTCCATCTCTCTCATGGCAATCCTGGGCATGTGACTGTGCTGTGTATTATGGTGTGTGGCTGTTTGCTCACACTCCTCAATTGAAAATCTAGAGTTTGCTTTAGATTCAAACTCTCTTGGAGATTCTCCATACATCTCCCTCCTTATCTTCTAGAGATCTTCATGAATTTTTTGTACATATTTAAGAAGAAGCTTTGTAATCCTATCCCCTTTGTCTCCTCCAGCAGATGGAGTCTTTTTCCTTCTCATCTCTCTGTCTCCTTCTTGATGAGAATAGGAAGTGAAGGGTCCTTCCTCTCCTATTTTCTTATCCTCCTTGGGGAGGTTCTTCATGGATCTAAAATATGATGAGATAAATCCCAACCTCTTATGATCTCCTTTGGCTGAGACTCACAGGCTGAGCCAAGAAAGTTGCTCTGATACCACTGTAATATCCCCAAATGGGATCTATCAACAATACATGGCTGGAAAACCCATTTTCTAGAAATGTATGCAACAAGATTTGAAACCAAGACCTGGATCCCTTAGATCAATACATCTAAGACAGAAATCCAAGAGGTGGCTCAAAATAAATCATTCTAGGTGGGTTAAACAAATCTCCCACACCTAGTTGCCTTGGAAAAGTGCCCGATGGAGGGACTGCAACAATTCTTGACAAGAGATGGAATAACAACGTTATTTTTATGGATGTGAGACAAGAAGATGTAAATATCATTCCCTTTGATATTATAGCAGAAAATGTATACAATGATTTGAGGAATCACTCACTCAAGCTAGGCAATGAAAGCCTCAATAGAACATGTATGAGAAATTGGAGAACACTGCTACACATAATTTACACAAGGCTATATCAGCACAGTTTATAGGAGACACTGCAACCTGCTGAATGGTAATACAAATATATAACAATATATAGCTCAAGAAATGTGGGGGAGCAAGCTCTCAACCCTAGAAAACAACAATACAACAATCCTTAGAAGGATTGGCTGAAATATATACAAAATGGCAAGACTGCAGAAATGTCAGAGTTGCAGTGTAGTAGCTTCAACTCAAAAAATGGATGGAGATGGCTGAAGATGATGCACAATCTGAAATAGACCTCCTCTAACAGATCTCTCAAGTGATAGGTTGATCCTAACACTGAAGATCTCACCCTCCAAAATAGTGGTGCAAACCCCCACTACAGATACACACTGGAATAACGTAGTCAAGGAGAGGGACTGCACTATAATAGATGGGAGATGCTTGGCTTGATGCCAAGATATGAAAATCAGCTTTGAAACCATCCTTACTAACCTCCCAGAGGAATAGAAGCTCCCTCCTCTGAAATATGAGCCAAGGAAATGGTGTTGTGGAACCCTCCACTGCAATGCCCTACAACACAACGTTATACTTCAGCAGAAATAACGTTGTAGCTGAAGGAGGTGGCTTGGTATTGAGCTTATATGTGGAGAAATTAAGTGTAATCCTTTAAGAGGCCTCTCAAGAAGGGGAAGGAATCCTAAATAGGAATCCCCACTGCAACTCTACTAAACAGCTCGAGAATGCAAGAGTCTAGCTAGACCAAAAATCAAATACTCAAACATAATCCTCTATGTCTACCTCTTCCCCCATTTATGAAAATGAAAGCCTTCTTGCCTTGGACCCCACACATTATGGTTTCCTCCACTGAGTGATCTTCCTCCCATACAAATTGCGTTGTCTTCCCAAGTGATCCACACCCTATTTGGCAGCACTGTTGACTTGGTCAAACTTGACCTTGTCCTCACACATTTGCCCCTTTTCACACTGGAAGGTGCAAAATATAGCTACTCTAATGATCCCTTTCACACTATGAGGGATTTTATTCCTACTCATGGGTCTCCTCACCCATTTTATTCACCTCCTATATGATATAAGCAAAATCAATGTTCCAATTAGCTTCGTGCTAATTTTGGGAACATTACAAGTACATATGTTGTTTAGGTTTGAAAAAGAATTGTATTTCTTCTATATTTTTTGATTAATGCAATAAAAATAGGAAAGGGATTTAAGCAGTTGATTTCTCCTAGATATATCCTCATGTTATGTGTGTTCATTGATTTGTGTCGCATGTTTTTGATATTGCTTCTCAATCGTGAAATACTTTCTGCAGATGAGTAGAAGTAGATTTGTCTTATGTTTTAGTACATTACATGAGAATTATTGAATATATAATTAATTTATACGTGGTATTAGAGCTAGAATCATAGTATAGAAGAGGATTAGAATTTATCTTTGCAGGAGAAACAAGTTTGAAAATATATTATTCACAGTTAGCATGATGGAATTCTATGTTCTAAGGCTCGAGTATGCCTTTGAGGGTAGCTTGAATTATATTTCTTGGAGGAACAAATGGAAGAAGTAATGGAAGATAATGGTTTGAAGGAATTCATTGATATGATGTCCTGAATACAGCATCAGGCAATGCCTAGGATCTAGTAAAGTGGAAGAAGGGTGTTTCCAAGGCGAGGAGGACCATATTGGAGGGAGTAGGAGACCATATTGTATCTAATAATCATGGGAAAAAAAATCCATATGCAATGTGGAAAACATTGACACATTTTTTCTTGAATAATAGTGACCATACTAAGCTAGCACTCAAAGAAAAACTTCAGAATATCAAAGTGTAGAAGGGCAACACAATACCATAGTACATCGACAGGTTCACACAATGTTGTGATGAAATTGGGAGTGTTGGTTTTACATTTGTATAAGATGATATTTCAATCCTAAAACTTTTTTACCTTCCCAAGAGCTAGCACAACTACCAAGATTCAGTCAATGGCATGGAGAAACTACCAAATTGGGAAATATTATGGTCACATTTGGTAGAAGAAGATTTCAGGCAAAACGCGAGAGATAGGACCTCATCCAAGGTTGGAGGTGAGGAGAACTATGCCTTGGATGGAAAGGAAAAGAAAGGGAAAGGGAAGAAATCCCATTCCAAAGCAGAACCAGTCAGGCAGGCAAGAAGCAAGACTTGTCAAAGATTAATGGTTTTCATTGTCATTAGATGGGACACTATGCCATGAAGTGTCCACATAAGAAGCACATAAATAATCCCTCATGAAGAGAGACATGTGAAGCTATAACTTCACAATTAGAGTTAGATTTCACCCTCATGGCATGCATGGTGACACTGGTGATGGGTAGTGTATGGTATATGGATAGTGGAGCCTCATTCCAAATGACAAGAAAAAAAGAGTCAGTGATTTGGAGGAGAAGGACCTCTATATGCACATTGAGATGGGAGATGATGGAAGGTATAGCATGACCGATATCAATAAAATTACTTTTTAAAGGGATTCTGATTCTCCTCTCACATTCAAAGATGCCATGTATGCTTCGGGTCTGAAGAAGAATTTAGTTTCAATTTCCATGTTGGAAGACCATGGATATGATGTGATATTTAGCAAAGGAAAATATTTCCTTCATCACATCGCCATGGGAAAAGTGAAGCATATCCTCTACAAAATGGATGTAGAATACTATGCTTCCTTGAGCATGAAAGCAGATAAGGTGCAGAGCCAAGACACGAGTGAATTGTGGCATATGCGACTTGGCCATTTGCACCATGGAGCTTTGAATATCATGCAAAAGATATCTATAATACTTCCCAAGGGTTCACTAGAGCAGCAAGATACATGCAAAGGGTGTACACTAGGGAAGTACACCAAAGCCACCTTTCATGATGAGGATAGTAGAGCGCAAGAAGTACTTGAAAGATTTCACTCTAATGTGTGTGGACCTCTCTCGACAACCTCCATGACCAAGAACAAGTATTATGTTATATTTGTAGATTATTTATCCTGTAAATTATGGATATCCTCCATGTAGAAGAAAGAGAAGACATTCTCAAAATTTTGTGAATTTAAAGCACTTGTTGAGAAAGACACTTGCAGGAAAGTGAAGGCTCTTAGGAGTGATAATCTTGGTGAATATGTGTCAAATGAGTTCAATAAATTCTGTGCAAAAGAAGGATTTTGATGAGAGTTAATATCACCCCATAACCCACAAAAAAATGGCGTTGCAGAAAGGAAGAACAAAAGTATTATGGGAGTTTAATAAGAAATGTTGCATGATCAGGGCCTACCGTTGCACTTGTGGGTTGAAGCATGCAACACAATGGTATATGTGTAGAGCATGATTCCTCATTGTATTCTCTGGATGAGTACACCAAAAGAATCATTTTCAGGGAAGAAACCACATGTGTCAGACTTAAATATCTATGGTTCATTAGTTTACCATCACATATCCAAGGATCGAAAGAAAAATCTAGAACCGATAGGAGAGTTGGGCATATTTATGGGGTACACTAATACATCTCGTAACTATCGGGTGTACCTTCCATCTCATATGATGAAAAATTTTCATAGAGATGTTAAGTTTGATTAACATAAGGGCTTGAGATGTTCCCTTGAGAGGGAGCTTCAGTTTTATGAAGATGAGTAGATTTTAGCTCCAAAGGAAGAAGCTCAAGATGTTGTGGGGAAGCCACAAGTAGAGGAGAGAGTGGAAGCACCCACTCATGTAGATATATCCAGAGAAGGAAGGAAGTTCACCAAGGAAGCCGACAGATTATTGCATGATGCTAGAGAGAATGTAGGAGAACCCACATTACATCGCAGGAAGAGGAGGTCACCCGATCGGTGCACTGGATACATGGCTCTGATGAGAGAGCTAGTTGAGACAGAACCATCCTTATTCGAGGAAGCAGTGCAGAAGGAAATATGGGTTGATGTCATGGTAGAGGAATATGATTCCATAGTCATAAACAGTTCTTGGGAAGTTGTCCCATGACCAGAGAATAAGTTAGTGGTAGGTTCAAGGTGGATCTACAAGGTGAAGTAGGTAACGGACAGAAGCATCGAGAAACACATGCCCATATTTGTGGCCAAGGGGTTCTATATGGTGGAGGGAATTTATTACGAGGATACCTTTGCTCTAGTAGCAAGGTACTAAACTATCAAATCAATTATAGCACTTGCAGTGCAGATGGGATGGAAGATACGTAGCACATACAACAAAACATAAAAAAACGTAAACCAAAATGTACCCTAGGGGACCTTGCTCCAACTAGCCCCAACACAATCTCGTGACTCTTCTCGAGTCACTCTGGGGCGGTCGCCTTCATATTTTCCTTCAATACTTCCACAAAGCTCTTTAATTATACTATGACTTCGATGCTCTCCACGGAGGCGCTCTATGCTTCATTCACCAACTTGGTTCTTGTTGGTCCCTCAGCTACTAGGATGATGCTACACTGAGTCTGATATAGGATTTTGAGGGTGTTGTCAAGGTTCTGTGAAAGTTGCAAGGCCTCCTTGGCCCAATGCTACATCCGCCTCTCATGCAGTTGCTTGCATCAATGCAGATCCTCAATCTCTGTCTGAATGGCCTTTCCTTCATGTAGTCTGGCAAGCCTCTATGATTGCACCAATGTTTGTGCCACCACTCTAATCTCTGTGAATTCATGCTCTTTGACTCAGATTTCATTCTTTAATTGCTGGATCATCTGTTCGTTCTAAATAGAAGTCGAAATACATATGGCTTCATCGAAAAAGTGTGCCACACTCTACAACTATTGTTGTGATGCTGGAAGTTTTTTCCTTTACCTTGGTTGCACGTTGTGCTCAGACCTCTAGCGGTGTCTCTGGTTGGAGCTTCATTTTTAGCTTGATAATCTGCTACTCAAATTCTCCACGGATGGTTTGGATTTTTTTGTGTGATGCGTTTAGCGTGGCGACCGGGATTTCTAACTTATATTTTGGAACAACTGTGACAGGGAAAATGACTTCTGGCAGGTCACCGCACAAGGTATCAATCATTAATTCTAGCACAACGTGCAAATTGTCAGTCGCTTTTCGAGCCTCTTCTGCAATTTTCTGCTCCTTCTCCATCCTTGATAGAAACTTGGGAGGTGTGGGCCTCCCAAAACTGCAATTCATCCACAATCATTGTATACATGGCATGAATCTTTAGTCCAGGTAGCATCACCATATCAATGCCAACCTTTGAACAAGCTTGCACATTAGCGTGCAATTTAGGCTGCTGCACTATAAACTGCATCTGTGGGACATGAAAAACTCGACTATCTATTGGCATAATAGTGATGATGGGTTTTGTGCTTGCTTGTGTGACAGTTGTTGGCTACAAGCTCACTTTCTTCATGCTCTCTTGAATGACGATCACTGTCATTTTCATCTCCTAAAGACCTAATTGTACACCCTCGAGAACTGATTTGTACTAAGTATCCACATCATTCCATAGGTCCTCAATTGCATGCGTTACTATTTTTTCAGTGGCATTGAGGCCATCTTAGGTGAGGGTGAGGGCCTTCGTCCCTGTCTGCTTCGAACCCTTCCTCTTTTTCCAATGGCCTAATGATGATTGTGAGCCGCACTTTGTGCCTGTCAGAACATTATTCTGCATGGAAGGCACGCTGACACTCTCACCCTATTTTTCTTCGACGTCCTTCTTGAGCTCAATGATTTCCCCTGTCATGGTAGGATCGCCATATTTCTATGTGTCCTTCTCCATGTCCTTGCCTTTATTTTGAGTGTCCTTCTATGACTCCTTGGTCATGCGCATCTTGGTAGGGGTCTTCGACACAGACAAGGAGGCACCCCCAGTGGTGCACGGTTCTAACCATGCAAGCAGCCACTCCATTGTTATGCGCACCAGGTCATCCTCCATGACCATATATGGTAGTGCGTACCATACTCCTTCCACAATTCCCTTCATATGGATGTGCATTTTATGAAAGGTGGCTTTAAAATCTGCGACATGCTTGTATTGATCATAGAGGGTCAGCAACAACTATGGCTTTGATTAGATTGCCTAAAATAATCTAGAGTTGAAGACTACCCATAAAATCTTATTCTCCATGATTCTAGAGGGAATATTAAAATTCCATATTGTGGCATATCATGTGGCTTCGTACAAGTCCAGTTCAATGTTAGGTAACTGGGTGTCATTTAGCGTGATGAGTAGCAGCATCCAAGCATACTAGAAATTTTTTCCTTCCTCTTGTACTTCTTGAACATTGGCCAAAAATTTAGCGCATAGGTATTTAGACCAGTTGAATTGTATTCCCTTCTCTCACTACACCACTAGCGCAATTACATCGGCCGAAACTTCCTTTGGCCGACACTTTTGCATCATCTTGCATACGAGATTCAACGTGCCAATATGCACTACAGGGTCATTGATCTCATGGACCAAGAACCCCCAGGTATTGTGCGAGACCTTGAATTTTTCCTTGAAAACCTCAGCAACTTTGTGCTCTTGGTTTTTTCCTCCAAAATTCATCGCAGGGTCCTCCCTCTGGTCGGGAAGGTTGGTGATACTATGTATCAGCGCAACATCAATTGGAATCGGCCCTCCTAGCCACAAGTCATTATCATGCACTAGGGTGAGGAACTGGCGCACACATATGTCATTGATAGGGATGCACCCAAAATGAGGAACATACAAGAGGTTCAACAACCCCGATTTCTACAGGCCTAATGCTCGGGACTTTGGTTCAACCCTCACCACCCCACCATCATAGGGGTTCTTTTCCAGGTACATTGAGGGCACAAGCTTAGTGAATTTCTCCTGGTCAGCTAGGTCCCAGTCTTCCATCTTCAATAGTTGGATCTTTATGAACATATCTCCTTCGACTTGAATATCTTCATGGATTAGTGGCATGTTGATATACGACCACACCTTGTCTAAGTCTTTTGGTTCCTTCACTAAGAATTTGCACGACAATACATACACAGGAAACTGTGATATAAGATCAAACACCTCCATGAAACCATTTTCCATAATTGTTTCGGTTAGGTCAGCCATCGGTCTTTTCTAGGGCTCAATGGGGCTAGAGTCGGGCTTTGATGTTTTCTTGCGCGATGAATTCCTAGTGCCTGAATCCTGTCCCTTCTCGGATGGCTATGTCTACAGGGTAGGGACAATAATTTCAACGATCTACGCATGGGTCTCAATGGCATGCACAATGGTCTCAACAGCCTACGTCATATAAGGGGTAGGCTCAGTAGTATTCATACTCAACGGAATTAAATACCCCAATCCTTGGTTGTGTAACTCCTCCTAGAAAAGTGAGTTGATTGTAGAAATAGGCTTTAGAGAAATTGTAGATATCAATGAGAAAAATTTACTCTAATGGAAACCTGCAATGAATCGACCCTCTTCTAGCATGAATAATTCTGACAATCATTCTTCCATAATATCCTGCTCATCCATATTAGTGATTGATTCAATGCAAAAACTTAGGATAATATACTCCATAGGCATAAGATCTTCCTGCACATACACCATTCTAAAATGTGTCTTCCCTCTCAATTTCTTGCATGTGGTTCTGTAAGCTCACAGAATCATAGGTATGCATACATCCCAATCCTTTCAATTAGCATTGTATATATTAGTGAGCGCGGTCTATAATATATTATTAAAAGCTTCCACCGGACCATTTTCCTGTGGATGATACTGAGTACTCTTTTGATGATGAATCTTGAATTCTTTAGTCAGAGTTTGAATAGCTTCATTCACAAAGTGTGTACCGTGAACACTCATCAAAATCTTAAGGTAGCCAAACTGAGTCAAGGTGTTCTCAAAAATGAAGTCTACAATTGTTTTTGCACTACAATCCTTCACAGGCTTAGCCTCAGCCCATCTCGTCACATGGTTTTTTGTAGTGATTATGTAGCGCGCACATGTCTTCTTTCCTGGAGGGTTGATATGTCTGAAAAAATCAATGGCCCATTTGTCAAAATCTTGCAAAGTCACTTGTGGGTGCATGGGCATCTCATATCTACATGGCAGTCTCCCCGTCCTTTTACATACATCACAAGTGCAGAAATACACATGCATCATTGTGCACCATGGGCCACCACAACGCAGCCCATAAAATCTTCTGCGCAGTTGCTTTCCCTGCATAGTGACCTCGACAACTCCTCCATCAGCCTCAGCTAATATATCTCATATTTCAAATTCCAACACATACCTTCTTAGTACTTCATCTGTGCCCATTTTGTAGAGATGTCCAACAATCAAGGTAAAATCAGCTGCGTCTGTGACCAACTCTTTCTTATTTATTAGTGTATATTCCATGGGCACACTTCTAGTGGTCAAAAAATGAATAATATCTACAAAGTGATCATCGAGTACTTTAATGGAAAATAGTGGTGCGTCTGGTAAGACGTCATCCAAGCTAGTTAGCTCTTCTCTAGTTTCAATGTGTGGAATATGGTCTAGCCCAACATTTAGTCTTCCAAGTTTCACAATTACTTCAAATTCATACTCCTTTAATAACAAAAACCATATGTAGATCTTCCCCCCCAACAGAGGCTTGTTGACCAGGTACTTTAGGGCAGATTGGTTAGTAAACATCTTAAAATGACCTCCCAATAGATAGTGGAGGAACTCTTGCAGTGCGTAGACCATAGCTAATGCTTCCCTCTCTGTGGTTGAGTAGTTTCGCTTCGCACTTGAAAATTTCCTACTCAAAAATGCAATAGGGGTGTCAATATTCTCGTCTCCTCGCTGCACTAAGACAACTCCCAGCGTGATGTAGGAGGCATCGACATGTACATGGAATTCCTTTGTCTAGTCTCGAAAGATGAATATGGGTGCAATGACCATCTTCAAATTAATAAATTTAAAGCTTTTCTGGCAGTCTGTGCCCCAAGAAAATGAGCCATCCTTCTTCAACAACTTCTCCATGGGTGTAGTGATCAAGGCGTAGCCTTGAATAAAATTCTGGTAATACCCTGTGCCCCAAAATTGAGCGCAACTATTTTACATTTGCGGGAACTTCCAGCTTAACAATAACAACAATATTTTTTGGATCCACCATAAATCCTTGTTGACAAATGATATGACCTAGCAATATCCCAAATGGGACGAAAAATATACACTTTTTTCATATTGAGTCAGATCTGAAACTTCTGGCAAGTATCCAACATTAGGCCTAGGATCAACACATGATCCTTCAGTAATCCAAATAAAGTCCAGTCATTAAAGTATACTTCTAAGAATTTATGGATGTATTCTCTAAATGCAACTACTACCATGCACGAGAAGATAGTTGGCACATTTTTCAGACCTAATGGCATGAATGTGTATTGAAAGGATCCCCACTCTGTTGAAAAGGTTGTCATGGTTTTATCTTTAGGTGAGATTTTTATCTAGTGGTATCCTAAGAAACCATCTGTGAATGATTATGCCTCTCGCCCTCCCACATTATTGAGTATTTCATCAAAAATGGGTTCTAGAATAGGTCATGTACCCAAGCATCATTCAATTTGCGCAGATCTACACAAATCCTTATTTATCCCTTGGTTTTCTTCTTTTGCACCACCATAGAGCTTACCCAATCTGATTCTTCCACTGGTTCTATGATCCCTGCATCAAATATTTTATCCAATTCCTCTTTGTCCTTCAGCTTCTATTTGGGATTCAGACTATATGGTCGTTTCTTCACAGGTCGCGCATCTGGTTTCAAGGTGGTCTTCATTACCTTGCGATCTCCTACAATCCCATTATGCTCATAGAAATTCATCAATAACTTGACAAACTTACCCACCGTATCAACATCCCAAGAGTCGAGATGGACAACTTCCAACTTGCAAAAGCAATAGGATGATCAATATCACCCTCCCCAGGTGGCACTAACACAACTCCCAAAGCTATGCATAACACATCGACAATTACATGAAATTATTTCTTCCAATCTGGGAAGACAAGAATGGGTGCAATCACCATATTTTCTTTCAATTCATCAAGGCTCTTCTAATAATCGTTGTCCCAGCCAAACTTGACATCCTTCTTTAATAATTTCTCCATTGGTATAGTGATATATGCATATTCCATAATGAACTTCCAATAATAGCTTGTATGTCCAAGCATCGTGCGTAGCTGCTTTACACTTGTTGGGGATTATAACTTGATAATCACAACAATATTTTCAAGATCTACCATCAATCCCTACTTGCACACAATGTGCCCCAATAAAATTTCGTATGGGAGGCAAAAGATGCACTTCTTCAAATTTAAAAATATCTAAAACTTCCGGTAGGTATCTAACATCAAGCGCAGATTAGAAACATGTTTCTTCAGCAAGCCAAATATTTTCCAATCACCAAAGTAAAATTCTAGGAAATTATGGATATATTCTTTAAAAGCTGTGACAACTACTCTATATAATATAGTTGGAGTGTTCGTTAACCCGAATGGCATGACAATGTATTGGAAGGACTCCCACTACGTAGAAAAGGTGGTCTTGCTAGGATCTTCTAGCATAATCCGGATCTGGTGATATCATGAAAAATCATCAGTAAATGAGTAGGCTTCCTACCCACCAATTTTCTCTAATACTTCATCTGTGAATGGCGTTGGAAATGGATCATGGACACAAACTTCATTCAACTTGCGAAGATCAACTTAAATCCTTACCTCACCTTTGGTTTTCTTTTCCTGGACCATAATGGGCCTAACCCATTCATATTCTTCAACTGGTTTAATGATGCCAAAAATAAGCATCTTGTCGAGTTCTTCCCTTACCTTCTCCTTATACTTTGGGTTCAACCGTTATGGGAATTTCTTGACCAGCTTCACATCAAGCTTCAAAATTATGTGTATAACTCCTAGATCTCCAACAATACCTTTTAATTGTGAGAATTTTGTGGGGAACATGTCTTGGTATTCATGCAGCAACTCGGTGACCTTGCATACAATATCCTCATCCCAATAATCCCCAATCTTGGTGAACTTGGGCTCTACCTCAGAACCAATATTAACTTGGTACATTCTGAAAGGTCATGTTACGTCTGGCATTACTACCTTGAGCCCTAGAATCTCGTGCATACCTGCAGATTCCATAATGTTAACATCGCACAAATCCTCTTCACCCTCCTTTGCAGTCAGATTGTAGCATTCACTGGCTTGTGCTATTTGCGCAACCCAATTAGCTTGTGCTAGCGTTCTAGGTCCCTTAGCAATCTGGAAGACACCTACTTTCACTTGTTGAAGAGCTTCATTAATTCATTCCCACCCATCATCAAATTTATACGTAAACAAGAGCCCTTCTACCATATCATCCCAATCAGTCGTTCCATGGCGCAGTTCTATTTCAAGATACCATTGTTGTCGTATTGTCTCCAAAGAATGAAAGAACATGTGCACCCATTCTCGCTGAGGTTTTTCTCCACAAGCTACTTTCCAGTGAGCTAAATGCTTGCATGGATCCTTCTGGCTATCATACTTCTCTAAAATCTTAATTTCATCCTGACCAAATCTCAGCCATATAAATTTGTAGAACTTCGACCAACCTCCTAGACATTCCTTGTGTACTCCCTATTATCGAGTTGGAGTGGACCTTAATGTGAAGTCAAAATCCTCATACCTTTTTTGTTCTGACACTTTTCACTCAAACTCTTCCAAGAAAAAGACACCATTCCCTTTCCCATAATGAAAGGGCAAGTCACGCACTTCTTCTTTGACACAAAGCAAAGATTTCGTAACCTTATTACAACACGTTATGGTCACTTGATGTAATATATTATACCAGTGCTCTAACTCTTCATTTGAATCATACAAGTACGCACTATTGCACTCCCAACATATTCTTCCATTTGTAGTAGGAGTAACCTAGTCTTCATCTTGCACAACGAGCTTATAAATGTGATCAATCGCAGCATGTCGATACCCATGTTGGATAGGCTCTGTAGAGAGTGCACCTTCAGAAGGGTATAATGGAACAAAAACTTAGGTACCATCCTTTTCAAACAATATCTAATGATTCTTTAGATTTATTATAGCATCCATATCATATGCCCAATCAAATCCTAATACCGCGGGGTAAGGATTACTATCAACAAAAATATCGATGACCTCAAGGTAAACCAACACACTTGCACCATCAATATATACATTGACTCCTTGCAAGCTCCCCATAAGAATGATCTTTAGCTGATTTTCCATCCTTAACTAAATAGGATACCAGTGGGACTTTGGCTTTCCCATCTGCTCACATGTCTTTTTTTCTATAACATTGACATTTGATCCTAAATCCAGAATGACTGGATCCATCTCATAGTCTCTGATCTTTGCATTTAATCACATCTCCCAACCAGTTCTCTTCGTGCTTTTGTACACTTTATTGATTTTGCATTTCTCAAGTTGAAACTTTTACTTGCTAGGGCAGTTATCAATCGACCCTTGAAAACCTTCTACAACCTTCTCGTCTCTTAGTGGCTTCATGCATGTTTGTAGGAATAATTTTAGGATCGACGGATCAACTTCCTTCACTTCAAAATTCTCTTCAAACTTCTTTTCTAGTGGGAAAAACTGTCTCTATGTAGTTGTTGGCTGAGTCGTAGGAGTCATAAATTCTTTCCTCACTTCCATGAATGTCTCTTTCTCACGTTGTACATCAAAACCATCAATCTTATCTTCAACCTTTCTACCCATGCCTCTGATACAAAATTATTCCCATATGCCCAATTTCCTCTAGTATTCATACCACTGCACATTACTATATTAACACTTGGATATTCTTGGTGCAGTCCAACCTTCATCATCTGTATGTTCTGTGCGGGCTGTTGTTTTTGTTTCTCCTACAATTTAATTAACAAAATGGGGCACTCTTCTATTTCATGACCAAATACTTGACAATAGTTTTAGGACATAGTAATAACATTCTGTAAATATTGAGAAAAGTGTTGAGGTTTTCTGCGGTTATAAGATACACTCTTTCCTCATCCTCAACCAACGCTTCCTTCTCAGTTGCACCCTCAACCTTAAAACCTCCTCACGTAGTTGGTGAAACTGTAGCTTTGCATCCTTCTAATTGAATTTGATCTGCACCTAGGTTGTTTTGCAACCTCAGATCGTAGCTCCTACAATGTTTTTCATTGTGGCATACTAAACTATAAAAATTGTAGAATAATTTCTTTAGTAATCTAACCAATTTTTGGAATAAGTGACAAATTCCTATGGAATGTTGGCATGCAACTTCACAGATACTAAACCATACATTAGGACCTATACTTGGCCCTGCACTCGATCAAGAATTCAATGGAATCAACATCCCAACGCTCAAATAGTCTCTAAAATCAAGGCCCTCATCCTTGTAGTGACCCTCAACTTTGCACTTTATACACCAGACCTCCAGTCTCATCTATGGGCAAACCTTATGTCCCTTCTTTAGAGCCTCCAGCTTCATCGCTATCTCTAGAGCTTCAGTCTAAGTCACAATCTTCTGTGTGAACATGGAAATCTCATATGTGTGAACAATGTAGTGATAAACCATTCTCTATGTTTCTAATCTAGGATCTTAAAGCTAATATGACTCAAAAATGCTTTAAATCTACGATCTACCTCCCACATAGTCTCGATATTCAACTACTTAATCTCTTTGATCTTAGTGATACACTGGTATTGTGACCTTGGTTTCTTGAATTGAACGTTCATTGCAGTCTTTATAACAACTAAAATAGCATTTGTGTTGTAACATATTTCATATACCAGGAGAGTGCTCTATCTTGCAGCATTGTAGCCAACTGCGCTTTTTGCAGATCTTCATCTATGAAATTTTACGAATTTCAGATCGCTTCTACAAAAAACAAGAACATTTATGGGTCATCCCTTCCATTGAACACAAGCATATTTGATGGCTGGGCCATGGTGAATGGGAGAGGTGGAAGTGGAGGCAGAGGAACAAAAAGAAATGGGGTGATGATTACGGTGGAGGGTTGGTGAATTTCGTCAACACTCAACTGAATTTCATATCTCAATGACAGACTTCATGGAGTCGAGGTGTTGCTTTCACCTTCTTTAGTTTCAACATCGATCTATATTCCCTTTTAATGTATGTCCCCAATTCGTCCTAAACATTTTTCCATTTCACGTAGCACCAAGTTCTTTTTCTTCAAACGTCAATCTGAGCGCAATCATAGTATACCCTTTTCACACAATAGCATTTTAATCCATAACTTCATTAAATTGAGGTACTTACCTCGCAAGCCTTTGAAAAATTTGTGCTTTTCGACACCATAGGACATAGATGTCTCAATCGCAAACTCAGTAATGAATCCTCCAAGGATACTATCAATCAAGTAATCCAAAAAACTTGCGATCTTGTTACCAGCCTTTTTCAACTTCTCAATCAGATATGGGGTCCACATAGTAGGTATTTTATTAAAATACTCCATTTCCATAGCTAGTCTTGAGATCCACTCTTGTAGCTCACTAGAGATTGATGCAAAGAAATTCTCGTACTGATCTGTATAGATATTATTTTATAACCCGTGTTTAGCATAAATACGTGAATTTTTTCTTTCTTGCATAGAACACCGATGTTATTTCAGATCTATCCAATCTTTAGTCTCTTTCTTGGATGGATTCCACATCCAATTATCCCTTGGTCATATCTCAGTCTTGACAAAATAATTATTTTTTTGCATTATGGGGCCCTAAACCAGGTTCAGATTATCTATGCAGTCCAACAAAACCCACTATTACTGGCCCTTTCAGAAACACTCTTCTTGTGCAAACTGAGGTCTCACTTGAGGAAATTTAATAGGATGCTAGAACTAATTTTCTGCATCCAGAGGGATAAAGGACATTGTATTTAGGGATTTTCCTTATTATGAGAGCTCTGCAAACCATATCTATCAATATTACCAACGTTGTTCAACAAAATTGTTGAACTTACTCAAAGACTGCATGATCTTACTTAATTAAGCATTAAACATAGTAAATTACCACAAAACGGACTACGCTATTTAGATACAAAATAAAACCCTAACTTACCACAGTCATTCATAAACAGTAAGAAAAAGACAAACACATCAATATAACTCAGAAATTCTCAATGATTTATTCATTAACATAAAAATCTATCTCATACAATCTCTTTCCACCCTGTGCACATAGCTACAAGGGCCTGTGCACATAACTGTAGTATTTCCTAAGGTCTTCGTGCACACTCCTGCAAGAGCCTTTTCCTATAACGCAAAACATAGACTCTAACTCAATCTGACATCCAAATGCATCTTATATCATCAATCATAACCTTGCATTGCATGGTTATGACTTCTATCTAGACTCCATATATAAATCTAGCTTTGACAATACCATGGTAGAGAACCATGGGAAAATTCCAACGTTCATAAAAAATCCCATCTTGTTATATAATTAAGGGGCTTTGACCCACCCCAAAGCCCCTAAGACAAAAAATACACTTCACGCTGCATGCTCCGCTCCTCGATTGACAAAGTCTTTACTTCGTGGGGGATCTAGGCTCTAACAACTAATCTATATCAATCAAACATAAAGACATAATCATATGAATGTCTCGGTCACCTGCAAACACAAGTTTGGTTCATATACACAAACTTTTCCTGCTGACATATCTTACTAGTATATGAAACACATCTACAGAACTGACATCTTCCAAATGTCTATCTGATTTCATGCTCAATTCCAGAAATTCCATAAATCAGTTTACAATGGCAAGACATGTCATAGTTCCTTTATTGAGGGTATAGACCGAATTCATTGTATAATACTTCAATTATGTTTATAAGAGGCATAGTCACATCTATGAGCCTTCCTTTGCACGAGTGATGCTAAGAGTTCTGCTGTAGATCAACAATATCATATATTCATGTATCATAGAAAGGCATGTAATTTTATTTTCATACATGTTATCAACCTGTCTTTACTGAAGTCATGCAACAACATATATGTTAGTTCATAAACACATATCTTTCATGATCATCAACTTCATGTCATCAATATTTCATCAAGGGTTGGACTTGAAATATTAGGGTAGTAGGATGATGTGACAAAACAACCTTATGAACCCAATAAAAATACATCAAGTTAGAGAATTTAATTTCACCATATGCCATAACCACAAGTAGTCAGAGATTTGGGACATTAATATCATAGATATGCCTCTATCACCATGGTCGCCAATTCAATAAACCGACAAAGTGTAATCTCTCTTTCCATGATATTTCATCATGCTTATCATAGACGTTATCAATATCATATCAATGAGGTAAAACTATTAGAGATCCAATAGGTCTTATGTGTATCAAGTGTCAAGAGAACCATTTACTAGAGTCAGGATCAGGATCTCAAAAAAATAGATGCTAGCCAAAGATCAAATTATGCCACAATATCCAAGATCAACAATAAGTAGCCTCGTAGAATCAAGAAGACCATCATGATAAAAAACATTCAATACCAGGTGTATCATTTCATCATGGGAAACATAAGTCCCAATTACATTCATATGCATGCATGAGCCATTTATGAAGGATACATTCACATCATACCATAGGGCTTACCTAGCCATCCAATGTTATAGCCGAAACATAACAGTAAAAAAATATACCATGCATACCTTGTTGTACTACATGTGCACCTTCACATAGGAAAATTGTGGTGCTCAAGTGCCTCTTTAAATTTTCTAGATCTAGCCATATTTCCAGCATTTCAAAATATCCTCAAGAGGGATCCACTCATGACATCTTAGAAAGGAGGTTAGAAACATCCAAGTACTCAAATGTGTTGGACATTGGGTTCAACGCTCCCCGTGTGTTTCGCGACATGGACTAACCGCCTCTCGTAAATCCTAACTCTGTCGATTGTAGTGGAGACTAACGCCTACTGGTTTTGGTCTAACAACAATCGTGATTCCAACAAGTGGTTTCAGGGCGACAGGTCTCGACTTCGAAACTCACCTGACTCGCGTTGGGGGGGAGATTGTTGGACATTGGGTTCAATGATCCCCGTGTGTTTCGCAACATGGACTAACTGCCTCTCGTCAATCCTAACTCTGTCGATTGTAGCGGAGACTAACGCTTGAGGGTTTTGGTCTAACAACAATCGTGATTCCAACAAAATGTACATGTAGGAAGTGTAGGCAATGACTAGAAACAATAAACACAATAATCAAATCCAAAATTATAAACAAGAGTAAGGTCATAAGTCAATGAATAATTATATTCAATGAATGTTTATTGTATCCCTCTTGAAAAAACCTTCAAGAGCCATCCATAGACCATAAAACAATGTTTCCTTGAACCAAAAAAATTATCAAAAACTAGGTCATTTGTCAAATCTATCCCAAGTGCTTCACATATATCACATCTCAAGACTCTTACCATAAACTATAATTTCTCTCTAACCCTTCCTATCACATCCTTATCCACTAACTACTGAGGGTTTTCTTCATACCCTAGAATTTTTTCAGGTCTCCACCATCCTCTTCTTGCTTCCATAAAAGTCTCTCCATGGTGGTGATCTCCATGGATTTTCTTCATCCCAAATCTGATACCATGTTAATTTTTCATTGAGCTACATTGTTCTTTTCTTTTATAGTTTCATTTCTTCACTCATATGTTAAGTTCACCACAAATAATTATATCATTGTAAGTATCTACATTATTAACCATCAATATATGAAACTAGGTAGAAATAAAAACATCATAATCATTTAAGCGACAAAACATAAAGGAACAAACGAAGAAAATCATGCACACATAGAGACACCAAGATTAGTCTAAGACCAGGGGAAAACCCACTATGGGAAAACCCTTGTAAATTATTCCTCGTAAATCATCATCAAATGATTCAACAAATAAGAGTGTAATGATCCGTAGATCCATATCTTCATAATTTTGTAAAACAACTAGAAAATTGGTAACGTGACCTTACAAATATCTGTGTTGAAGGAACTTGATTCAAAGAACTGATATGCACCGATACTAGTTGTAGAATACTAATGAACGGGAGTGTCACTGAAAGGAAACTTCAAGGAACAAAAGATACATCATTGACGACTTGATTTGCAGCGAAAATATACTCAACAAATCTACAAATATGAAAATATACAACATCAAGAAACGTGGATCTGAAAGATCGCCAAAGCCAAATTATATCAACTATAAATTCCTAGATTTGGATTCAGGAGGTTTAGAAATACTGATCACAAACATATGTAACTGATTGACTAAAGTGTGGACACACTACACAAGCAATTGAAGATGACCCAACTTAGACCTGCCTAGAAAAACCCTTAGCCATGACCTCAAAACACTAAGTCAGTGACTGAAGCCTCCCTGGCCACTACCTACACACAATGTGCCCATGATTCTACTTCAAGTCAACCCAATCTATCCTTAGGACCTTGGTCGTGACCTTGACAAGCTCTGCTCATGGTTAGGTCCACTTAGCTATTCCTTTGACACGCTCTGTCCATGGCTCTAACCCAAAATCTACAGTTTTTTGCCTGCCGCTATGGCTCATAATCCATAGTTCACATCGAGCCTCTCTCCTTTGATCCCTAACCTTACACAATCTTCTTCCGACAAACTTGTGCGAGCCAAGACAAAATAAACTAACCAAAACAATAGATGAAAATCAAAGATCGCTAGAGAAAGTGTGTGAGAATGAGATTGAGGTCACCTCTATTTATATATTTTATGTGGGTTCACTTGGGGTTAAGGCCAACTTAACTAAATCGACATGTGGTTAGGCCAACCCATTCCATTTCACTTTAATAAATAAAATAATTCACAATTTAAATTCCACTTAACCGATTGGGGTGATCTATTCATCAATTTTGGTACTCTCGAAAAGAGGAATCTAATGCAATTATAATCTCGACCATATTAGCTTTCCATAGTGTAATTTTACCACAATTTCATAATTTAAACAATGTGGACCGGTTTCACCTGTCTGCATGTAGATGTTTCTGAGTTTGTCCCTCAATGCCAATTTCCTAGCATCACTACCATGTTGGAATAACTAAGTGAGGGTATTCCGCATAAAAAAGGGAGTCTCCTTCCCATGTAAATTTGAGACTTTGGTCTCTCACACCCTCTAGGATGATCCTCTTGGCCTTTGTGACATCCTTCTTCTACTGGGATAATTGGTGTGCATCCGATGTTGTTGGTTTTGAAAATCCAATTTTGGTGTACTCCAACACTCCATTATCATCGAGTACTTCTTCCATATTATCCTTCCAAGCTATGAAATTTGAGGTGACCTCTAGGGAATACTCCAATCTCAATTTTTTGAAAGACATTTTCCTGCATGGAAGGAAACTCCTTCACTTAATCTACAAATCGAAATATCTCAAGGAAAATATATATTAACTGGTTTCTAGTGTTATTTATACTCTAGTTGTAGAAATTAATAGAATTTTTCTACTACTAATTAAGTCAAACTGAAATCAAGAGATTATAAAATTCCTCTTATATTTTTTGGAATGGAAACCACAATTTAGAAACACGTGCAATGAAAGGAAAAGATCAAAAACTACAAGAACACAATGAGTTTATTGGGGAAACTAACTGGGAAACAACCCTCCACTTCTTTTTATTAATCCAATGAGAATGAGAAAATATTACGATTTCTTGCTTCAATCATGAAGCACACCCTTCACTATAAACCTATTCTCTTATTCATTTTGCTTCTATGGCCAACACTTAGCTAATTCATGGCCCCTAGTTTCCTCCTATTTCCTTAGGAAATACTTGAGGAAATTAGCTCCTAAAAGATAGGAATTTCCTCCTATTTTATTGCACATTTCCCAAGGAATGATTCACCTTCTTGAGTGTCAAGAATTTACACTCAACTAGTATGCAATTGATAATTACTATATGTGCCTTTTCCTCCACTCCAACTAGGCAATTTGAATTCCATGTATATTTGGGCTATTTTTAGGTGACTGACTAGCTTAACTGAGAGAACACCAAGCTAACAACAATTATACTTCTCAACTGACCTTCACCTGACTCAATTAATTTCTTAAGATTAGTTAATTGAGTTCAAGCTTAGTTAAGTGAATTCAACTAAAAATAACTGAACTAGATTGCTAAATTTTTGAAATCACTACTTTCACAACTCTACTTCTAGCCTATAACTCGAATTCACTGAGTAAACTAGTAGACAAGACCATCTCAAACAAGTTAATATAATCCAAATCATCGTGTTGATGTGGAAAATTGAATTACTAAGTTTGAATGAGTCACAAGGTAAAGTTATCCTTTCTTGCTACAATTTCTAACATTTATAATTTTGTATTTTTCTCTTTATTTTATAGATTTTAATTTGTATTCTTTATTTATATTGGTATTTTATTTTTAATATTTGTATTTCATATTTATTCTTTTAATTTCACATTTAAAAACTAGTGTAGATTCATCTTAATTCCAACTCTACTAAGAGCTCTGAGAGGTCAAATCTCTCCAGATGCAAACATCTTTTTGAGTTCAAAACTTGAGAAAGATCTTGCACTTGAAGAGACTTTTTAAATTTTCACTTGTTTTATATAATATATATAATTTTTTTTGTTATTAATATTTTTCAAAATTTTACATCTCTGCGATGCGATAGTAATTTGTTTTACTCAACATTTATATTGAATCGTTTTATATATATATATATATATATTATAAATGAACTCCACTCTAACCATAATTTCACATCTCCCTCATAACGGAAAAGTTAAAATATAACAAAAAAATTAATTTAATATTTTTTTCCTCTAAATTGAGATGATATAAAATTATATTATTTATAACTGATATTAAAATATGTATTTTTTGTTATTAATAATATTTGTTTTAAATGTTACATATCAACTGAATATATAATGAATTACACATCATGTAGTATCCCTGTTAATTTGGACTATTAGCTTATTGTGAAACATCATCTAAAGATTTACAAGATTATATAAATTAAAATAATGACCATGTAACCATATTTAAATTTAATTAATAAGCACATAAAAATATAATATTTACAATTGAATACAATATTCACCCTCATTTTACCATTGATATTACTATTGTGGGGATATGTGTAATGTATGTAAGTTTGTCAACATTTAAATATTTTTTATAAATTAAGATGCATTTTACCATATAAATTAAAGCAATGATTTGTAAGAATATTTAAATTTAATTAATAAGAAAGTAAAAATTTAATATTCTTAACCATGAATATTCACCCCCATTTTACCATGATATTATTAAATTTTCTTACAATACCATGGTTTATATCTTCCACATGCCCCAAATACCATAAATAACATATGTAAATTACTATTCACCCCCTATTTTACTAGGGATATTATTAACTTGTAAATATATGCTTTGTTACAATACCATGGGCAGTACAAGATTAAAATATTTTATAAATATTTTATTTTAATATTATTTTATAACTTTTTTTATATTAAATCTAAAATAAATATATGTAAATAAAATACATGTGGTTAAACATCATCTAAAGGTTTACAAGATTACATAAATTAAAATAATGATTCCATAACCATATTTAAATTTAATTAATAAGAACATAAAAATATAGTATTTAAAATTGAACAC
Source organism: Pinus albicaulis (assembly GCA_034641835.2). Taxonomy (NCBI): domain Eukaryota; kingdom Viridiplantae; phylum Streptophyta; class Pinopsida; order Pinales; family Pinaceae; genus Pinus; species Pinus albicaulis. The sequence goes on from MU968389.1 coordinate 6,490,405, forward strand.
AATTCTTAACCATGAATATTCACCCTCATTTTACCATGGATATTTAATAATGATTCCATAAACATATTTAAATTTAATTAATAAGAAGATAAAAATACAATATTTACAATTGAACACAATTCTTAACCATGAATATTCACCCTCATTTTAACCTGGATATTATTGTTTGAGGGACATGTGTGTAATGTAAGTAAGTTTGTCAACATTTTTAAATATATGCATGGAATCTAGTAAGTGGGAATTCTTAAGATGTTCCTAATATGGGAGTTCATAAAAGACAAATTTCCTTTTTATCCCAATGGGAAATTTCTGAACATAGGTGTTGAAGAATTCTAGATCATCCAACATAGGCTCCCCATTTGAATCAAACATTTTTTCAAAATCATTCTCCTTCTTGCTCTCTCATATTCTATAATCCATTTAGCCGGTGTCATTACCATTGAAAGTTCATGTTGCTCTCTTGTAAGGGTGTTCATCTGGGAGGAATATCCTGGAGCAGTCATGCACTGCTTTTTGTAGGTGGTCAGGGCCCCTAGTCTTTAGATAAGGTTCGTAACATGTACATTCATGATACACTTTTGTTACACGACCTATGAAATTATTGTATACAAGGAAAGTTAGCGATCATGAATATTAAAAATATTGTAGCCAATTAAATTAGTATGCTAAAAATATTGTTATGTACATAAACAAATCTATAAAAATGTGATTTACCAAGGAAGACTCATAAGCCTGGATAGTCATGTATGATGTAAGCACATATGCTATACAACATAAAACTCCCCTCTATTGCAATGGGTATTGATACATCGTACACATGTATCCCTTCCTGTAATTCCTTTGAGTTCATCTACCAATGGTTGTAATTGTACATACATATTATTCGCTTGTCTTCTACTAAGGAGTATGAGAGAAAAAATAAGATTTTAATTCTTCACGAACAACTATGGGGGTATATTTTTATTGATCGCTACTACAGACCAAATAGATTAGTTGGTGTTTTGGTGTGAATATGGGTTGATGCCATCCAAGGCTATGTTTAGTCATAGACTTTGTACTTCATGCTTGAATTTTTCAGGCCATGTATCCTCTATATAATTCATGGCTATTGAATATGTTTGGATTCACATAATTCTCAACTCACTTCATTGTGAGGCATGTCATATCTACAACATAGATAATTATTTGCAGCAAAAGGGCATTTGAATCATTAGGATTATAGACATGTTCCTTAATATCTTCTAAGGAGAACCCTATAATTACCCATTTTTTATTTATTTATGGTACCTTTCATGCCCACATTTTAGACATATCTTTTCATACACATATTCTCATTTATATAGAATAAAATCATTCACAAATGCATCTTATGATATGTACTCAACACCCAACATTTTCAACAAATTTTTTCCTCTTCACAACTACATGAGAAGAAATTGTCACTCGAACTAACCTTATATTTCAATAACCCGCAATGGGTGGGAAATATAACTGTACAATGTATTTTTTAACTTCATAAAATCAACCATTCTTAATGTTGATTGTGTGACAAGATTTCTCAAAATATAAGGGACATGATCGATTATGCATGTCAATAACCTCAATATTTCCGAGAAATATGTGTTCAACATGCCAAGTCTTTGTTTTAGGAGCTGTATAGTAACATCATCATCCCCAATTGAGTAGACTTTGACTTGCGGCTAAGTCCAAAGAGAGGGATGGTGGAAGTTGATATCAAGATTTCAAATAAGGTACTGGTGATATTGGCATCATCCCATAGCTCATAATTTTGCAATGCATCTAACAACATTTCATTCATGGCATTCCTATCCCATAAATAATAATCCATGGAAACGTCTATTTGATTGCCTTCGTTTCCAACGTGCGATGAAAAACTACTTTTTTAATAGTTATTCCTAATAGGTTAATCTAGACATAGTGGGATTTGAATAGGTGGCTGATTCAACCATTATTTGTATGCTTCCTCTCCAATTCTTTCTCTTAATTCAACCTTCTCTTGATTTGATGTTGTAGTGGGGTGCACTAGAAGATGGTAGGTGGGTAACTCATCATCACTAGAATCCTAATTTCAAAAATTATTGAAAATTAGTACATCAATGATATTAGTAAGCATGCCAATGAAATTGTTTTGTTGAAATTACATTATATCAAATAGTTATTACCATCGTTGATCGAGGATTTATGTGGGAAGATGACATGTTCCAATTGGCAAAGTGAAGTAGTTGTACATTTTCATCTACCAACTACTTGGGATATGCTGCTCCTGAGAAAAGCTTCCAACATTTTTGAAATGTAGGAATATTTTTTGCATCTGAACTTGATTCTAAATCAAGATCCTACAAATCTGGATACATTTTTATTCAAATTAATATATTAAAAAAAAAACAATTAGATAATCAAAATATAACTAAAATATGAACTTACCTGAGATGGATAGGGAGAACTACGTGAAGGAGTTTGAGAAATATGGAATACACTGGAATTTGAATAATTGACCATTTGATATTATGAGATTTTCACCCTGCATTTCAAAAAAATCATAAATAACTTTTTTTGTACACTGAAAATTATTTTAGAGAACTGTATAACCAAAATCTAAATTTCAATATAGTTTATAAACCATTTTCAAGAATAAAGCAGACCTTTAAGTGGAAAATGTATACTATGAACTACTACAACTCATGTGGATGCATCTTAAAGGATAATTTGAGATTAATATGTCATTTTATGTGAAAATGAAATTTCATATAGATTTTAAACCCAACCGGTGCTATTATTAGGACTAACTATATTGATTCATTTAAATAATCACCGCACCGGGGCATTAAAATCATCCCCATGCCACTTTCTAGGATTTCAGAAATAAAAATGTACTCTGTCATATTGGTGCTCTTGTAAAAAAATAACTCTGATATGCACCCATTTCTGGTATTTTTAAAATAAAATAAAAAATTGTACCATTTCGGTGCTCTTATAACAATTACCACACCAATTCATTTAAAAACAAACCGCATTGCTGCATTAAAATATTAGTCGCAAAATTTTAGTATTTCAAAAAAAAAAAAGGATTTCTATCATGTCGACGTGTTTAAAAAAATTGACACACCAATAATTTATCATAATTGGCGCACTTTACTTGTAAATGCACCGATGCTCTTTAATATTGAATGCACTGATGTTCGATTAAGTCAAAAAGAACAACGTGAGTTTATTTTTTATTAATTGAAAAATGAGTGACAATTTATTTCTTGAAATCTAATTTCTTAAAATATTTTAAATAGTAATAACTTATTCAATATTTCATTGTTTTTCCTAAAATTCCAATGGAGGGATTTGCGAAAGAGGAATATCAGGAGCACTGTGCAATAGCATAATACTTTGAAGCAGTATAGGTATGATGATTCACTCAAAACCTTGCATAGTATTTTTTTAAAATTTTATTGTTGATTTTACAAATAGTTATTTTTACAATTTCTGTTCAGGCATAATTAAAAGACAAATCATTTGCAAATAAGATATATTGGAAGCACTGTGGAGCAAAAAAATATTCTAGAATGACAAAAATATCAATATTTGAAAGCTATGATGATTCACCCAAAACCCTACATAACAAAAAATTTAAATTTTACTGTTAAATGTTTTTACAATTTCTGTTATATTTTTTCAAAATTAAGAAAAAATAAATAAAAACCTTGCATAATAAGAAATGTACTATTTATTTTACTAAAAAAATTACGATTTTTTTCTTATTTATATTTAATTAAAATTCAGAAAATAAATAAAGAAATAAATAAAATAAAAATAAAAATCAATACTTACCTTAAAGCCTTGTTTTTTCTTGCTTACATGAGTAAAAAATTTCACCTTAGGGTTTAACTCCCTCTACCACTTCACAATTATAGTTTTTCATTTTAGGAATTTTAGATTTAATGGGTTTGTGTACTTACTATATATAGGGTGTTTGACATGTAAAGTAGTGGGATCACTTATTAAATTAGATCCAAGCCTTGTCAGTCCCATCTGTTTAAAAAATAAAATGACGCATGTGTCATGGTGCACTTTGTGTAATATAGTGCATCTATGCTAGTGGTGCTTCTATCATTACACATTGCACTGAATCCTATCGGTCTTGTCTATTTTTTACAAAATGAGGTCAATTTATCAATCTATCTGGTGTAATATAATGCATTGACTCACCTCTACCAAATAACAGCATTAAGTGACTTTTATTTAATTATTTATGTTTTCATTTTTTATTATGATGGAAATGATTTTATCATTGCAAATTACATCATCATAACTTGAAATTATTTTTAAAAAGTAATTTTTGTTTTCGATGTTGAGCAATTAAACGCCATGTGTGTTTAATATATTAAATGCACAGGGTCATTTTTTCAAATAACCACACCGGCTACTATAGCTCTTTTTGGATGAAAATTAATTGATTTATGTAAAAAATATATGATACAGGTTCTATATTGATAAAAAAAACTCTCAAAGGTTTTCGTGTAACAAACATACTAACTAACACAATGATAACACATTGAAAAAAGCAGAAAAGGAAAGTTCTTTGTAAATTCTTTACAAAATTAATATGTTTAAACTATATGTATGTTTCAATAATATGTATTTGTTTGTGTGTGTCATGTAGAGTGAAAAAATGAATAAGGTTGATAATATTATTTCTAATCTGAGTGAAAAAGAGAAGAAAATCCTGATAGAAAAATTGCAGAAGGATGAATTAGGTGAATGAAAAAATACTATTCAATATGAGTTTTTTTATGAATTTTCATTAAGAATGTACTTAAAAATATTAGATAACATGTTTAAAACAATCTATTAATTCATATATGTTTAATTTTATACAAGGAGAGACAACGAAAGAAAATATCATTGTTGTTCTAAGAAAATAAAAATTATAGAACATCTAAATGACGATGAATTGGTCCTTTGCTCATCGAGGGTGGCATTGATGGTTAATGAAAGGGGGAGATTTTTACAAAACTATGAGGAATATAGGGGAACGAACATATAGATGAAATTTCCACTTACAATAGAAAAACCAATCTAATGTTTCCAAGAACCAAATTATATCTCAACTACATGAAGCATTTCTAGAGAAATAGTCAGTGAGACATGTCAAACTTGTAATAGAAAAAAAATACAACAACAAAAAAAAGAATTCAAAAGGTAATATACCTAATTAAAATGATTTTCTAGAATTATATGTATATATTACTAGAAACCATTCATTTATTAATATCAATTTTTCTATATGTATTTTTCATATATCAATATAAAAATAGTTAATTACTTTTTTCAGAAAGATTATCAAAATCCAAAATGATGAACGAGCTAATATGCAAACCCTGCCAGTAGAAATGTCCAAAAAAGTGCATAAGGAGATGGTAAAATAAATGGGCATAATGTCTTCACAGGAGGAGACATATTAACAACAACGTATATAAAATGTATGTAATCATGATTTATTTTGTTCATATAAAGAAATAATTTAGCAAAAAATATTAATTTTTCAAGTATTTTTTTGTTAAAAAAAAAAACAAAATGGAACTCACTCAAGCACTGGTCTTAGCTACGCCAGAATTCACAAAAACCTTTATTGCAGGATGTGATGCTTCAGGAAATGGAATTGGTGTTGTTCTAATGCAAGAAGGAAGACCCATTTCTTTTTAAATTCGTCCAATCAAATGAAAATATCTACAAAAATCTATTTCTAAGAAGGAAATGTTGGAAATACTAAATGCACTAAAGAAATGGGGACCTTACCTAATGGGAAGATACTTCAAGGTAAAAACATGTCATGATAGTCTTAAATACTTTTTGGAACAAAGACTATCTTCATAAGAGAAACAAAAATGGGTAACAAAGATGTTGGGTTATGACTTTGAAATCATCTACGAAAAGGGAAGCTAAATGTGGTTGTAGATGCACTCTCAAGAAAGGATGAGGATGTCGAAGAATTGCTTTCTCCCATTTCTATTATCCAACTAGATTGGATAACCAAAGAGAGGGAGGAATGGAAGAATGACGAAGAAGTGTGGACACTCATTCAAAATTTATAGCAAGATCCGAATACATATGATACATTTAGCTGGAAAAATGATTCAATACGGTACAAAGATAGCTTATATGTTTGTAATAATTCCCATATAAAACAAAAGATTCTTTTGGAATTGTAGAACTCTCCCTTAGGAGGACACTCAGGATATTTAAAAACTTACCACATGGTCAATAATTTTTTTTTGGATGACCATAAATATGATATTCAAAATTTTGAGGCGGAATGTTTAGTTTTCCAACGAAATAAAGTTGAGAAAAATAAGACCTCGGGTATGCTACAACCTTTACCCATTCCAAGTAAACGTTATGAGGAGGTTTCAATGGATTTTATCATAGGTTTACACAAATCCAAAGGAAAGAGTGTCATCATGGTGGTAGTTGATAGACTTATCAAGTATGCACACTTTTGTGCAATATCTCATCCATTTAAATCTAGTACAGTTGCTACTGCATTTATGGAAACAATTCAAAAGATACATGGAAACCCGAAGGTTACTGTAAGCAAAAAAGATCCCATTTCCACTGGAAATTTTTGTACGGAAGTATTGTCTTATCTCGGTACTCAACTAGCTCATATCTCATATTATCATCCTTAATCTAATGGGAAAACTAAGATAGTGAAATTTTTTTTGGAAGAATATATTCATTGCTTTGCATCTGAAAAACAAACAAAATTGATCAAGTGGTTACCTCTCACTGAATGGTGGTATAACACTTCCTTCCACATTGCAAAAAAAATGACCCCATTTATGGTACTTTATGGATATTATCCATCACCCATCACATCATCTTTAAGAGAAAATTCTAAGGTTCAAGCAGTGGAAGATCACATCAAGCATCAAAAACAAGTTCTCCAACTCTTAAAGGATAACCTAAGTTTTCTACAAAATCGAATGAAACAACAAGAAGATCAACATTACAACGAAAGAAGTTTTTGATGTAGGTGAATAGGTATTTCTACGGCTACAACCATACAAAAAAATGTCCCTCAAGTAAGATAAGAAGGATAATAAATCATTTCAAAACTACTATTTTCCTTACAAAGTGTTGCAAAATATTGGTACTATGGCATAGAAATTGGAACTTCCTGCATCTTCCCGAGTGCACCCAATTTTCCATGTTTCATGCTAAAGAAGGTGTGAGCATGTTTTAATAGATGAAAGAATTTTCATTAGTAAAATTTTTGAATCCCTCCCATTTTCCCTTCAAATATATGAAATAATTTGCTTTAGTAGATGTGAATAGGTTGTGAGGTCAATCTTTAAAATCCTTCCATTTGTTTTTTACACATCCTCATGTACCGCCCCATGCTCTTCACTCAATTGCAAAAAAACAATTACCAAAAGAAACTCTCTACATTATAATAAAAAGGGTGGTTCAAAAGATATTTGAAAGCATATATGTGCGGGAAATACATGTAAACTCGTCAGGGCTATGGAAACTCGCTAGCAATGGGGCCATACTTATATGGTACCATGTGAACTTCACCAGGGTATTGTCGAGGCTCATTGGCAATGATGCAATGGCATGTAAAATGATAACACTATATCAGATGTTCAGTAATCTTTAAGTGACTTCCTAGACATTTTCACTATTCATTAGTAGAGTCCTAATTTAATGAAAATATTTTTTCCTTTGTTTGGATTCACTATTTTGGAATGAGACATTTTAATAGTCTTATCATTTTGTGCTCACTCTATTTCTTTCGAGTCTTGTGTGGGACCTTTGGAAATGATATAAAAATAAATATTATTGGGACAAATTCAGTCTAATCCTAACTATAGATAATTTTTTATGTTGCATGTGTCGATAGTTGTTGTAGCCACAACACCCCCATATTTTATTTTAATAAGACATGGGGACCGTTCATGTAAATTTGTTTCTAATTTTTCTTTTGGTCTTCGACTTTTTTTCTCACATGGTGATACTTGTGTTACTTCTCTTATTTTTCCATGACACCTTTTGCATTGAGTTTTGATCATTGACGTTTTGTCATGGCTCGACACATACCTACATCAAAACAAAAAAAAAAATATATAAAAATGATAACTCATGAATTTCAATGTAAATGCATATAATGTAAATAATTATATGTAAATATTAATATTCAAAATATTACCATTATAAATTTATATTTTTAAAATATTAATATTGTAATATTAATTATTACAACTATATATATATATATATATATATATATATATATATATATAAAATATAAGGTATTCAAAATTGAAAATATAACACAATGTATATTAAATAAAACATCATAAAATAAAAGTAGAGAATATAGAATTGTATATAAATATGAAATTACATTTTAAAAAAACAGAAAACACCCCAAAACAAAATTTAAAAACAAAAGGCCTTTTAAATATGTTGTCACTTTTTTATGGAGGTCTCCATGCTTTATTTTCCATTATGGCTCATACAATGCCAAATAATATTTAATAGATTCAATAATGTGATGGAAATCTCCTTCATCAAGGACCTCCATAGCATAATTCCTGCACTTTGGGTCTAAACTCAATCAACCCTTCATGAGATTCATGAATTTATTAAACCCTCCACACTCGTTGTACTAGATTGACCTCCAGATTGTTTATTGTTCCAAATTGATTGTTTATTTTTATAGTTTATTGGTTGAGTTCTGATAATTAATGCATAAAAACATGCTTTTATTTTTGGGTTTTGTAGGTGAAGACACATTAGAGAAGAATATGTTGTTTATTGTTCGAAATTGATTGTTTATTTTTTTAGATTATTGGTTTAGTTTTGATAATTAATGTATAACAACGTGCTTTTCTTTTTGGATTTTGCACACATTAGATAAGAATATGCCACTTTCCAGTTGGAAGGGTGGTGTTCTTGAGCAAGAACAACAAGGCTCTATAAGAGGAGGAATGCTGGCAGCATTGTGGGGAAAGACACAGTGCCAGAGGGCAACATCAGCCAGACAGGAGAGAGGGAGGTGATGAGGAATTGAACCCAAAGGTGATGGGATGAACATTGAGAAGTGGGTAGCATTTAGGGGGTTGGCAACACGCACCATGAGGCAACGTTAGCCTGTGGGCACACTGGATGTGCAACATTGTCAACACATTAAAAAGGAGGAAGATAGAGTTGCATTGTGATTAAGGCAGTGTTGGGACGAAGTGGTAGAGGTAGTGTTGTTGGAGGCAGAGCATAGTGTGAGGAGGCAGAAGCAGTGAGGATATTCCAAATAATATTCCCATGGTTCTAATATTCTTGCTAAGTATTGAAATGACTTTGGGGCTTCTAAATTATATTGTCATCAATGGCATGCCTTTATTTCTGCATGATCATGTTTTAGCATGGTTTTGGTATCTCTATGTTGCATATCTGTATGCATTTTGTATATGGTAACAAGAATCATACTATTGTTTCTTCCTAATGTTTTCATTTGTGTTTCATGTAAATGCCAGGTCTATTTTTACACTCTAACATGTTATGTTGTGATCAATTTATGATATATCTGTTATATACAATATCAATAGTATATATAATATATATCAATATTTATGGAATTTCTCTCATACACATGTGAAATGATATTTTTATAATGGTATATTAATATGTTATTATATGGCATTTCACATTTTTCTAAAATAACTTTCTTTTGATACAGGCTTCCTAATGCTTCTTCAGACCTTCACCTGGATTTCTCCTTCTTCTTGTTCTTAAGGATGACCTAATATGACCATATAACTTCTTTGTCTTCTCTCTTCAAGTTCAATCTTGCAGTAGAAATTCCCTACCCCATCAGAAAAAACCCTAGCCTTCATTCACACGTGTGAGAGATCCCAAAAACACTCTTTATTTATCCTCCTCCTTTTTCTCTAGCCTTCTTATCCTTATCCTTCAACTATATGATGAGAAGTTAGTGAGTAAAAAAATGAGATTGTGTTCCCTCCTTTATATATGATTATAAGGTGGATGTGGCTACTCAAAATAGGATCACTCACACTTGAATGGTATTTTGACACTTTTAATGAAAAGAACAATTTTCTTGACATGTTACAATGTTCTCGATGGGGTCTTCAACTTATGAAAATGACCCTTTTGACTTATTAAACTAGGAAAAACACTAGAAGCACTCAATGTGTTCTTAAATTCTAAAATAAAATACCTTGAGCATGAAAGCCATGCTCCAAAAATAATAATAATATTTTTTATTTCATTTTCAAAAATAAAAAGTAAATTTCATATTTATGAAGACTGGACCTAGTTACACATTTTTCAACACTCCCTCTTAACTAGGGAGGTATTCATAAATGGTACATGAACATTGTCAATACGAAGAGACCTCATATGAATATTCTGATTGATAATCCGTTTCTCTAGCACCATAACAACACCCATTATCACATAGCAAGGCCTTGACTAACAACTCTATTTCTCCACAAGATCCGAGCACAATGATGGCGAGACCATTGATTTATAGACACCATCATCATTGTCTCTCAAGGCATATACCCCACTCGGGTGTTCATAGAGTATGTCTGTTGTGAAACTAGCTCCAAAAATATAAGAAAAGAGATACCAACGCCTTAAAAATAAGCCACTTCGAGGGGGAAACCTCCAATACATTACATGAATGAACAATTCTTGGATGATACAAATTAAAAAACCTCGTTTCTATATATAGGAGTCCATGGGGCCACAATGTAATCCTAGTGGGGCCCAATGTAATCCTTGCTGACCTAACAATAATAATTTAAGGGAACAATAATAACAGTATGGGGGTTACAGGGGTACAATAATAACAATAAGGGGGTTACAATAACAAAAATAAGGGACTATACTAGTAATATAGGGACCTAACATGCCCCTCTCCTTCAAAAAAGTGTTGTCCTCAACGCTTGAGTAGCTTTGGGTGCTTCTGTATAAAATTCTCATCCTCCCATGTAGAATCTTCAGTGGGTAAGTTCTTCCACTCGATGAGATACTTTGAAATTGATCGATTCCGTAGTTGTCGAGTTCTTGTTTCCATGACCGCTTCTGGTTCCAATATGATTTTTCCTTCCTCATCAAGTTCTGGCAATATTGTTTGAACTGAAAGATTTTCACCTATAACCTTCTTTAAGCATGAAACATGGAAAATTGGATGCACTCGTGAAGAAGCAGGAAGCTCCAATTTGTATGCCATAGTACCAATATTTTGCAACACCTTGTAAGGACCATAGTACTTTGGCGATAATTTATTATCCTTCTTTGCTTGCTTGAGGGACATTTGTTTGTATGGTTGTAGCCGTAAAAATACCCAACCTCCTACATCAAAACTTCTCTCGCTACGATGTTGATCTGCCTGTTGTTTCATTCGATTTTGTGCCAAATTCAGGTTATCCTTTAAGAGTTGGAGAACTTCTTGCTGATGCTCGATGTGATCTTCCACTGCTTGAACCTTCAAATTTTCCCTTAAAGATGATGTGATCGATGGTGGATTATATCCATAAAGTGCCATAAATGGGGTCATTTTTGCTGCAGTATGGAAGGAAGTGTTATACCACCATTCAACGAGAGGTAACCACTTGACCCATTGTGTTTGTTTATCAGATACAAAAAAATGAATATATCCTTCCAAACATTTATTTACTATCTCAGTTTGACCATCAGATTGAGGATGATAAGATGAGCTATAAGCTAATTGAGTACCCAAACAAGAAAATAACTCCGTCCAAAAATTTCCAGTAAAAATGGGATCTTTGTCTCTCACAATAACCCTCGGGTTTCCATGTAGCTTTTGAATTGTGTCCATAAATATATTAGCAATTGTACTTGCTTTAAATGGATGAGATAATGCACAAAAGTGTGCATACTTGGTAAGTCTATCAACTACCACCATGATGACACTCTTTCCTTCAGACTTAGGTAAACCCGTGATAAAATCCATTGAAATCTCCTCCCAACGTTGACTTGGAATGGATAAAGGTTGTAGAAGTCCCGGGGTCTTAATTGTTTCCACTTTATTCTGCTGGCAAACCAAACATTCCGCCACAAAATTTTGAGTATCAAATTTAAGGCCATCCCAAAAAAATTCTTTCTTCACCCTGTGGTAAGTTTTTAAAAATCCTGAGTGTCCTCCTAAAGGAGAAGTGTGCAATTCCAGAAGAATCTTTTGTTTTAGTTGGGAATTCTTACAAACATATAAGCGATCTTTGTACCATAAGGAATCATTTTTCCAACTAAATGTATCAGATGTACTAGGATCTTGCTGCAACTTTTGAATGAGTGTCCATACATCTTTGTCCTTCTTCCATTCATCTCTTGCTTCAGTTATCCAATCTGGTTTGATAATAGAAATGGCACAAAGCAATGCTTCCACCTCTTCATTCTTTCTTGAGAGTGCATCTGCAACAACATTAAGCTTTCCTTTTTTGTAGATTATTTCAAAGTCATAACCTAACATCTTTGTGACCCATTTTTGCTACTCTTCTAAAGATAGTCTTTGTTCCAAAAAGTGTTTAAGACTATCATGATCAGTTTTTACCTTGAAGTGTCTTCCCATTAGGTAAGTTCTCCATTTCTTTAGTGCATGCAGTATTGCTAACATTTCCTTCTCATAAATAGGTTTCTGTAAATACTTTCCTTTGATTGGAAGACTTTCAAAAGAAATGGGTCTTCCTTCCTGCATTAAAACAACACCAATTCCATTTCCTGAGGCATCACATTCCACAATAAAGGTTTTTGTGAAGTCTGGCGTAGCTAAGACCGGTGCTAGGCACATTGCCTCTTTAAGATGTTCAAAGGCCTTAGTTGTTTCAAGAGTCCATGAAAATGCATCTTTCTTCAATAATGTTGTTAGAGGTGCTGCTATTCTCCCATAATTCTTAACAAACTTGCGATAATACCCTGTTGACCCGAGAAATCCTCGCAACTACTTTATGGTTGTGGGGACTTTCCATTCCCTAATGGCTTTAATTTTGTTAGGGTCTACCTTAACACCCTCGTGAGATACAATATGACCCAGATATTCCACCTCTTGTACTCCAAAGAAACATTTGGATGTTTTTGCATATAATTGTTTCTCCTGTAATAGTTTGAGCTTCTTGTCAACATGTTGAACATGATCCTTCCAACACCTGCTGTAGATTAGTATATCATAAAAAAAATACTAGAACAAATTTTCTAAGGAAGGGTTTGAAAATGGAATTCATCAACCCTTGAAATGTAGAAGGTGCATTGGTAAGGCGAAAATGCATGACCAAAAATTCATAATGACCATCATAAGTTTGAAATGCTATTTTCGGAATATCTTAGTCTTCATTCTAATTTTATGATATCCTAAACGAAGATCCAACTTGGTAAAATAAATTGCTCCATGTAATTCATCCAATAACTCATCAATCAGAGGAATGCGAAATTTATCTTTAATGGTGAGCTTATTGATTTCCCTATAATCCGAACACATGCACCATGATCCATCCTTCTTGTGTACCAATACTACAAGGGTAGAGAAAGAACAATGACTAGGTTGAATTATACCTGCCTCTAACATTTCTGCAATCATACGTTCAATTTCTCTCTTTTGGACATAAAGATATGTATAAAGCCTGATGTTTGGAGGAACACTTCCTGGAATCAAATGAATAGCATGATCATGATCACGAATAGGTGGGAGCCCTTTGGGAGTTTCAAACACCTTGGAATGATTGTCCAATACTTTTTGGAGATCTGCAGAAATAGATGATTTTGATGTTGGAACTTCTAGTGAGCATAATTGTGAAATTACGCCTCGTTGTTCTTTCTTTAGAAGCTTTTTCATGACATTAGAGATTATTATCTTTCCCTACTTCCCTACAATACCATGTAATTCGAATTCCTTTCCTTCTGAAAAAAATTTCAAGAAAAGTTCTTGAAAATTAAAAGCTACCGTCCCCAAAGAGTGTAACCATTGTACTCCTAGTACAACATCAGCACCTCCCATAGGAATGGAAAGCATTGGACTATTCAATACATATTCCCACATGGTTATCTTGATATTATGGAATTTTCTAGAGTAATTTATAGTTCCTCCATTTGCAACCATCACTTGACATTCTGGTGCTGGGTATAGGAAACAATTCAATTCCTTGGCTACCTTACAATGAATAAAATTCTGGGTGCTACCTGAATCAATAAATACTATTACCTTTTTCTTCTTGATATGTCCTTCTATCTTGAGAGTTTGAGGAGTGGTAATTCCTACCAATGCATTACACGATATGGTCGGACTCATTTCTTCCTCTTCTAGGGCTGGTTCCTAGTGTATGTCCTCTTCTTGTTAATTTTCTTCTTCCTCTTCACAATCTATGTCAAATAATTTCTTCTCAGCACATTTATGACCTTTACAATATTTGTTATCACAATTGTAGCAAAGCCCTTTTGCTCTTTTTTCTTCCAATTTTTGTGGTGTCAACCTTGTGGGTTATGGAAATCTTGGAGTAGAAACACTTCCATCTTTATAGAAGTGAGTGGTAGGCTTCCTTGTTGCCATAATTTTACATTCAATTTTTCTTGCCAACCTAAATGCCTTCTCCAATGAATCTAGTTCCAAAATTCAAACTTCATGTTGGATGTTATCATTTAAAGTACCTATGAAGAGATCAATCCTGTGTTCCTCTGAAATATCAGTTACCCTTATATTCAATTTTTGGAAGTCCTCAATTTTCTCTCCCACTGAACACTTTTGTTTGAGATTTATCAATTGGCTAAAGAAAGTGTTGCTCTTTGTATCCTCATAATGTGCTATCATTTTCTCCATAAAAAATTACCAAGTGACAATTTTTTTACGAGAGCAAAGCCATCAATACCACACAAATGTATTTTGTTCTAAATGTAAAGTTGCAATGCGCACCTTTTGTGTGTTTTGCACATTATTGAGATCAAAATATTGCTCCATCTATAGTATCCATGTTATAGTATCCTTTCCATCAAACTTCCTCATATCCATTTTTGGAATATGGTGGTTCTTCCCTCCAACATTAGAGTTTATGAAATCATGATTAACATTTATTTTTTTCTCATCATGAGTTTCCTCTACTATCTTTTCACCATTAGGAAACATTTCTTGTATCAACTTTGTCAAACCTTCCATGTATGCTTTTAGATCATTCTTCATGTTTTCCATCTTAGCTTCCATGTCATCCATCTTAGATTCCATGCTAGCTTCCATGCCATCCATCTTAGCTTCCATGCCATCCTTCAAACCATCCATCTTAGATTCCACACCTTTCTTCAAACCATCCATCTTAGTTTCCACACCTTTTGTCAAAACTTCCATTTCATTTTTTTTCTCTTTGCGAGAGAGAAATTTGTTGCACTTGCTCTTGTAATTTTGATATGTCATGTTTCCTTTCTTCATCTTCATGAGTCATAGTAGAGCCCTCTAAAGGCTTAATGGGTGTTGAATTCTTTTTAGGGGCCATTTGAAAATCCAATACTGATATCTATTCTATAATATGCCCTTGGAATCAATTCAACTTGATTCTTCAAAAAAGACTTACACAATTCAGGAAAAAAAAAAAAAACACACCTTTTACTTGCTTTTGAAGAGTTCAATATTGAAATTGACTTATCTATATACTTGCATATCCTAAATGTTTGAAATTCAACCCTGTAGTAGTCCTCTGAAGCTTCTTTAAAATGCCACAGGTCTGACTTGATTTGGATTCTTCAAGGAAAAGTTATGTCCAATCCCCCACAATGAACTAATTATGGACTGGTTCAGTAGAGCAAACTTGTACGACTTGCCATGTGTCACTGTTTGCTCCTTTGGCTCTAAAATTTATAGACAGGAAACTAAAGTCCGTGTGCTTCTAGTCATTTTTTACATAATTCCAATCTGATTCTCAAAGAGAGAGTTATGAAGCTTTTCCCACAATCACCTGTTTGAGATGCAATTCGGGAGCCTAAAAAAGAGCTAACTTTCACAGATCATATCTCCAAAAATATTGCGAATCGAGATCTGAAATTTTGTGATGATGTTCCTCAGGATTTTAGCTTCGTGCTCTAAAAATTTGCGCTTCTGAACATTCATAGAAAAAAAAGTTATAGATAAAATTTCGCGATGAACTTTTTAAGTGAAATTCAGGAGCCTGCAAAAAGACCTAACTGACACAAATCATATCTCTGAAAATATTGCGAACCAAGCTCTGAAATTTTGCGACTATGTTCCTCACAATTTCTGCTTCACACTCTAAAAATTTCATCTTCTGAAACTTCATATAAAAAACGTTATATCGAAAATTCCACGATGACTTGTTTGGAGTAGCGAAACCCTAGAATCCAAAGCTCTGATACCAAATGTTGTGAAACCAGCTCCAAAAATAGAAGAAAAGAGATATCAACGCCTTATAAATAAGCCACTTCGAGGGAGAAACCTCCAATACATTACATGAATGAAAAATTCTTGGATGATACAAATTACAAAACCTCATTTCTATATATAGGAGTCCATTGGGCCACAATGTAATCCTAGTGGGGCCCAATGTAATCCTAGCCGACCTAACAATAATAATTTAAGGGCACAATAATAACAATATGGGGGTTATAGGGATACAATAATAACAATATGGGGGTTACAATAACAACAATAAGGGACTATACTAGTAATATAGGGACCTAACATGAACATTGTCAATACGAAGAGATCTCATACGAATAGTCTAATTGATAATCCATTTCTCTGGCACCATAACAACACCCATTATCACATAGAAAGGCCTTGACTAAAAACTCTATTTCTCCACAAGATCCGAGCATAATGATGGCGATACCATTGATTTATAGACACCATCATCATTGTCTCTCAAGGCATATACCCCACTCGGGTGTTCACAGAGTATGTCCTTCCTTGGAATATTATTATATAGACATTCCTCGAAGAATATCAGGCCTTGACTACTCTTATATTTTATTCCCTACCTCATCCTCAAATAGTACCATATGCCAAATGTTTACCCAACCCTCCATTGTTTCTTCCCAAGTGAAGACAAGAATGATATTCTTGGCTCTCCCTCTCAACTAGGGATATATATAAACCAAGCCAAGGTTTTCTCTAAAATACACAGGCTTCTTATTAGGAATATATTTTTTCAATATGTCATCTACCTGCTCATCTGTTGAGATATATTGTAGCTAAAATGCACCATCTTATACCAACTTTTGAATGTAGTGATACTTGTTTTTTACATGATTTTTCTTTCCATGAAACATTGGATCTTCAAACAATCTTATACAACAGGTGTTATCACAATGTATCATTGTAGGGTCCATTGGTACTTCAAATAAGTGAGACAATAACTTCCTTAACCAAACAATTTCTCTGCTCACTTGACAGACTGCAATATATTCAGCCTCGACACTAATCAAAGCAACCGATTATTTCTTTCTACTCAACCATGAGACCATGGAGGATACAAAACTAAAACATCCTCCTATAGTTCTCCTTCCATCCTGCTCACTTCCTCCCCAATAAAAATTTGTATATCCAATCAAGTGGACATCATTCCCTCTATCATATTTGAGGCAGTAGTGGATTATTCCTTGCAGATATATCTGAATGTGTTTGCCTTGTATCTAATGATCATGATTTGGCTCCACTTGGAACTGACATATCATATTTAGTACAAATCATATGTTTGGTCAAGTGATCACCATGTACATTAGTGAGCTAATCAATTTTGTACATGTGATCAGATCCACTAGGCTTGATTCAAAAATCCTTAATATTTTCAACACTAGTACAAAATGGCTAATTAGTTACTAAAAAAACAACTAAAATTTTCCTATAAACGACCATTTTTCTATTAGTGACCAGTAGTAGCTATTTTACCGTATCTTATCATGCAACCAACTTTTAGTCATCTTTAGATTACTCGTTAATTGGTTTTCTTAGTTTTATCGTCTAGTAGTATATTTAGCCATAAATTTGGTCATTAATTTAGTCATTGATTTAGTCACTAATTGCCACAATTAATGACTAAATATACAGTAAAATATATTGCTATATGATCATCTGATAAAACCATTTAATGACCAAAGAAATATGACCAAAATATTGGTTATTTTATAATATACTGTAAATTCGCTACTAATAATCATATATATGCAAATTTTAGCCATAGTTTGAAACCAATTAATTACCAAAGAAATATGAATGAACTTTTGTCATGTTATAAGATACTGCAAATTAGCTATAATAATCATAAATATGAAAATTTTAGTTGTCATTTGTAATCAAAAATTTATCATTTGGAGTAGTCATTTATATTGTTTTGGTAGTTTCACATTCATTATATAAATGCCTACTTTAGTAGTTTATATTCATTTCATTTAATTTCATTTATAATAATTATAAATGACTAGTTTAGTCGTATATTTATTTTATTTATGTTCATAATTAATCATTATAAACTACTAATTTAGTAGTTTTAGAATTATTTTATGTGTTCATTATTAATCAACCTAAATTAATTAGTATGATTTTGTAGCTAAATAAACAATATGTCATATAATATGCACTGGTTCATCTAA
This sequence comes from Pinus albicaulis, assembly GCA_034641835.2. NCBI lineage: Eukaryota > Viridiplantae > Streptophyta > Pinopsida > Pinales > Pinaceae > Pinus > Pinus albicaulis. The sequence goes on from MU968389.1 coordinate 6,509,044, forward strand.
TATGAAAACATCAAGTTACATATGTTAATTACAATACTAAACAATATCAATTGCAACTATAAATAATTTCAACCAGATAAGTTATATTATATAAAATGTCAAGTATTACAATATGAGTTTTCAACTTAATATTGGTTGGAGTAAAATTTACACTTGAAATTTTGTTTCATCACTTGAAAACATTATCATTGTTTTTCCAACGCATTGCATGTGAATTCACCAACTTTGAAGAATTGACCATCAATCTCTATGTGCGTGTCTTGGAGGCAAAGTGGCAGAGATAGTGTTGTTGGAGGCAAAGCATAGCGTGAGGAGGCAAGAGCAGTGAGAGGATATTCCAAATCATATTGCCACATGTGGTTCTAATATTCTTGCTAAGGATTGAAATGACTTGCGAGGCTTGTGAATTATATTCTGTCATTAATGGCATGCCTTTATTTCTACATGATCACGTTTTAGCATGATTTTGGTATCTTTGTTTTTCATATATATATGCATTTTGTATATGGTAAAAATAATCATACTATCGTTTACTTCTAATGTTTCCATTTATGTTTCATGTAAATGCCAGGTCTATTTTTACACTTTAACATGTTATGGTGTCATCATTTTATAATATATCTGTTATATATAATATCAATATTATATATAATATATATCAATATTTATGTAAGTTTTCTCATACAGATTTGAAATGATATTTTTATAATAGTATATTAATATGTTATTATATGGAATTTCACATTTCTGTAAAATAACTTCCTTTTGATACAAAGAAATGAACAAAAATGATAGTTCTGTTATTGGTTTTTTTTTCTTTTTAGTTGAATGGAATGTAAGAAAAATAATTTTGTATTTATTTTTGCAAATCTTTATTAGTATTATCTTATATTCAGTTGAGGATATTATTCTCTTTATTTTTATAAAATCTTATAATGAACTCAATATATGCTTCAACTTAGGTATGTGAATAAGGTTATTTTGGTAATTCTATAGCAAGGTAGCAAGGTCATGTAATGTGAATAAGGTTATTTTGGTAATTCTATAGCAAGGTAGCAAGGTCACGTAAGTTGCATTAGTGTTAAAGACATTTGTAGATCTTTAAATTTGTTTGGGATTTGTGAGTGAATCTTCATCCTAAGATCAAACATAGTTCTTCTCCCTTCCAATTAGAACACTTTTACCTCTTGACTAAGGATGAGGTTATCCTTTGCTTAGTCAAGATATATATACTTTTATGTTTGTTTGCATCATAAAACTAGTTGCATTTGTTTATTTTATTTTTCAAGACTCCTTGCGAAGGAGCAAGCTTCATAGTGGCCAAGCCTTAGTTTCAGTAAAATCATAAAGGATAGTCTCACTTAAAAAATATCATACAGTTGATTTCTTTTGTTCCTTCAGTTTGTTATCCTTGATAACTATCACTCATAAACAAACTGAATATTATCCTTGTGCATACTGTACATACTATTTAGGCTAGTTCTAGGACACGAGTAACTAGAAACCCATTTGAACTAGTTAGGATTTCCATCACAATGGAAATGAGTCTAATTGGTACTCCCACCAGTCAATTTATCTCATGTTCATCCAAGACATTTCGAGGCATCAACACATTACAACAACCCTCCTTTTTGTTTTATGTAAAGAAAAAACTGGGGACCCTATATAATTTTTTCCTTTTTTTTCTCCTTAAAATATCAAAAAATTGGAAAATGGAAAATTCAATATATGCAACTTTTAAGACAAGAGTGAGAGGTCGAGTTATATATTTTTACAAATAATAAAAATAGACTCCCTGACTACCTAACAATCTGACTATGTATTCTGTCTGATTTGGAATTTTCTTGAGTCATGTTTTGCTAAACGACTCCCCAACTATCTGACCTCCCGACTGTATTCTCCATCTTACCTTCAAGTTCACGTGACTTCCTTTTAGTCGAGGTAGGTGAAAAAAAAATTTCATTAATTACCAAAATTTCCCCTGACCACCCAACCATCCGACTTTCTGATCATTCAATAAAATAAAATTTCCTTTTTTGATTTGCGTGAATTTTTGTTTTTTTTTTTTAATATGAATGATCTAATCTTATTTTTCTACATTTTCATTCTTAAACAATTTTTTCCAATCTTGGCATTTAAAAACTCTCCTACTAGGTCTTGTTTTTTGAGAAAAATGGTTGGATTACACTTTGAGAAATTAATTCTCAAGTCACATGAATTAACTCTCTGATTCTTTGGGTTTTTACCATAATTCAGAAATTCCCAACACATTTCTAACCTGCATGTTGTCTGAAATTATTATGCTTGCTTCAAAAAAATTGAACCATTAAAAGGAAAATACGAAGGTATAAAAACTAAATTTACGTAAAATTGTATTCTTGAAGGTGTTTTTCATCTCTGCTTCATGATTTTTACCAAGGAAGTATCACTTTTCCACTTTTTTCTAAATAGGCCATAGAATGGGTAAAAAGGGAATGTCAAGGAAAATAAGACAAGCAACGGAGCATACAAAAGGGAAGTTGAAAGAGGTAGAGAATCCATAAACTGAGGAATATAACCTCAACCCATTCCTGATTTCCAAATCCACTTTCGAATCTCAGAAAGAAGGAAAGATGAAGTGGGAGGATATTTTTTATTTCTTTGAGAATAGAGAGTGGTTGAAAATTGCAAGAGCTTCTCGATCAAAAATAATATTTTGGAAGGAATTAGGAAAAAAAAATTGCATCAAGTAGGTGCTAGGGATAAAATATTCCCTTATTATGATATCATCATGATAGTCTTAAATAATTTTTGGAACAAAGAATATCTTCAGAAGAGTAGCAAAAATGGGTCACAAAGATGTTGGGTTATGACTTTCAATCATCTACAAAAAAGGTAAGCTAATTGTTTTTATAGATGCTCTCTCAAGAAAGGATGGGGATGTGGAAGCATTTCTTTGTGTCATTTATATTAGCCAACAATATTGGATAACTTAAGCAAGCGAGGAATGAAAGAATGACAAAGAATTTTGGAGACTCATTCAAAAGTTGCAACAACATCCTATTACATATGATACATTGAGTTGGAAAAATGATTCATTATGGTACAAAGATCACTTATATATTTGGAATAATTCCCAAATAAAACAAAATATTCTTTTGGAATTGTAGACCTCTCCCTTAGGAGGACACTAGGGATATTTAAAATCTTACCATAGGATCAAGAAAGATTCTTTTTGGGATTTCCTTAAATATGATAGTCAATATTCTGTGGCAGAATGTTTGGTCTGCCAACAAAATAAAGTTAATACAGTTAATATCTTGGGTCTTCTACAACCTTTATCCATTCCAATTCAATGTTAGGAGGAGGCTTCAATGGATTTGATCATAGGTTTGCGCAAGTAAGAAGGAAAGAGTGCCATCATGGTGGTAGTTGATAGAATTACCAAGTATCCACACTTTTGTGCAATATATCATCCATTTAGATACAATATAATTGCTATTTCATTTATGGAAACAATTCAAAAGCTACATGGAAACCCAAAGTTTATCGTAAGCAACAGAGATCCCAGTTTCACTGGAAATTTTTGCACAAAATTATTCTCTTTCCTGGGTACTCAACTAGCTCATAAATCATCTTATCATCCTCAATCTGATGGGAAAAATTAGATAGTTAAAAAATGTTTAGAAGGATATATTCATTGATTTGTATCTGAGAAACAAACTCAATGTGTCAAGTGGTTATCTTTGTGTTGGAGCTTGGATCCCCATGAATTAAAGACTCTGCAGATCAAGGCATGGAAGCATGCAGCGCGAAGTATATTTTTGGTGTTAGGGATTTGTGAAAAAGCCCCTTATTATGTAATGGGATGGGACTTTTTATGAACTTTGGACTCCAACCATGGTTTGGGACCATGGTATTATAAAATAAAAAACTATATAAGGAATCTAGATAGAATTCATAGGTAGGTTATGAATGATATATCTTTTGCGATACATTTGGATGTCAGACTGAGTTACAGTTTGTGTTTTGGGTTAGAGGAAAACGCTCCTGCAGCTCTGTGAGTGGAGACCTTAGGAAAGACTGCAATTGTCTCGAGAGACCCTTACATTTGTGTGCACAGTGTGGAAAGTGAATGTATGATATATATCTGGACATTAATGAAATAACTGTTGAGAATACCTGAGCTATAATGATGTGTTTTCATTTTTCTTACTCTTTATGAATGTATATGATAAATAAGGTTTTTTTTTTTTCTGTAACTGAATAGCGCAGTTATTTTTATTTTTATTTACTACGTTTAATGCTTAAATAAGTAAGATAACGTAGTATGTTGGTAAGTTCAACAATTGTGTTGCACAACGCTTGTGTTACTGATAGATCTGACCTGCTAAGCTCTCATAAGAAGAAAATTCCCTAGAGCCAATTTCTTCTATCCTTCTTGATGCAGAAACCTGGTTCTAACATCACCCCATATTTCCTCGGGTGATACTTTGGTTTGCGCAAGAACATCGTTACCGAAAGGGCCCCATAAAGCCAATAAATGGTTCCATTTCCAGGAGTGGGATCTGACTGAGAGATAGCTAGATGTGGCATCTATCTAAGAAATAGATTGAAGATTGGATAGATATGAAAGAACGTGAGTTTGTTGCACAAGAAAATAAAATTTTGCATATTTCTACTGAATAATTGTTACAAAAGTATATCTATACATACAAGGGCTTCTAGAATCTCAGACTCCCACCACCTAGAGCATGAGATAGACCATCTCTGCCATGTCTTTCAACAAAATGGATATAATAAACATGTCATCAACAAAACCATTCACCAAACCCTTAATAAGAATAACTTAAAAAGAGCCTTTGACATCCATAAAATCTCGTTACTTTACATAAGAGGAACCACTAACAAAATCTCTAGAATGCTCAACAAACACAACATTAAAATTGCCTTCACTCCCCCTAATACTATTTTAAATATGGTAGACTCTGCTAAAGACCCTATAAACCCTAGGCTACATAAAGGAGTTTATGTCATACCTTGCTCTTGTGGCAAAGAATACATTGGCGAAACAGGTAGATCCCTTAACATTAGACTAAAAGAACATGCTGCTGACTTAGCTCATAACCGAACAGATAAATCCGCCTTAGCAGAACATGCAGTCTCATCCTCACATTACATAAGAATAGAGGAAGCCAAACTTGTCTCTAAAGAGGACCATTACCTAAAGAGGAAAATCAAAGAAGCTATAGAAATTGAGAAAAGAGGGAACAACTTAAATCGTGATGATGGTCTTATTATCAGTAACACATGGAAACCCTTGATACACCAAAACCTATCTAGACATTAAAAACTATTAAATATCTAATATAAATACATCATGACCAAAAATAAATAAAAAAATAAATAAAAAATAAAAAATAAAATAATAAACAAATAATTGTAAATAATTAGATAAATGGATCAATGACATAAATAAATAAATTAGTAAATTAATAATTAAATTATGGAATTATCTAACCAAATAAATATCACTATAATTTAATAATAAACAAATTAAATAAATAACATATTAGATTATTTAGTTACATAAGTCATCTCTAAAAAAAAAATAGAAGAAAAAAAAAAAAAGAGACCTTATGTAGATAGTATGTCAACCTTTAAAAAACGATTTAGATTATTAAATTAAACTAATTAATTAATTTTAAAAAAAAAAATTTAATTTTAATTTTCTAAAATCAAAAGAAATAACATTACATTAACAATCATAATAACTTAATAGATTATTTAATTATATATGTTATTTTAAATACATTAACTAAATTATTTCATTCCAAAAATATGTCATCCATTTATAAAAATATTCCTTATTACAACTTAATTTTAATTATCCATAAATCTAATAAATTAATTAGATATTTTCCTAAATTCTCTCCCAACATAAGCCGAATTTCATGAAATTTTCATGAGATCCTCATTATCCACTATTTATTTATACATTCATTTGCGCTATTCCCTCAATTTTTCAAAGAAATTTTGACGTCTTCCCCTGATGATGGACTCACATAGACAGTCTGAAACGTTGGGTTATTAAAAAAAGTCAAAAACAGGTCATGCATCTCCTCTATAATATATCTATACATATTAGCATGATCTATTCTTTGCATCATTTTCTTACCATCTGCACGAGTGGATCTCAAGGCTAGCTATGCAAATGAGGTTTTTTAATAATAGACCTACTTTGTGGACCCCATATCTGATTGAGAAACTGAAAAAGACTAATACTGAGATCGCTAAAGTTGTCGATTACTAGATTCTAAATCCTTGGGGGATTCATTACTGAGTTCGTGATTGAGACATATGTTTCCTATAATGGACCAAAGTGTAACTTTTTAAAAGGCCTGGGAGGTAAGTTCCTAAATTCACTGAATTTATCGATTAGAATGTTATTGTGTGAAAAGGGTATACTGCGATTGCACTCATATTGATGTTTGAAGACAAAGTACCTGGTGCTACATGAAGTGGAATATAGACCATTGTTTGAGACTGAAGGAGGATAAAGCAATCACGCTACTCCGCGAATTCTGTCGTTGAGATCTAAAAGTCAACGGAGTGCTGAGGAAATTCACCAACCTTCCACCCCCATTATCACTCCATTTCATTTTGTCCTTCCACCTCCCCCATTCATCATGGCCGAGCCACTGGGGATTCCTATGTTCAAGGGAAGAAATAACCCTGAAAAGTTCTCATTTGTAGTAGAAGTGATATGGAACTTGTAGAATGTTGCAAATGAACATATAAAGAAAGCGTAGTTGGTTACAATGGTACAAGACAAAGCATTGTCCTGGTACATGAAATATGTTACAATGAATGCAAATGCTTCATTGGATGAAACAAATACCATGTTGAATGCTAAATTCAAGAATCCAAATTCATAGTTCCAATGTATCACAGGGATCAAAGAAATTAAGAATTTTCCTATAGAGACCATATGGGAGGTAGATCAACGATTCAAGACATTTTTGAGCCAGATTAGACTTAAGATCTTGGACAAACAACATAAAGAGTGGTTTATTGTTTCACTATTTCTGCATTTTAGATTTCCATTGTCACAACAGAAGATTGCAACTCAAGCTGAAGCACTAGAGATCGCAATGAATTTGGAGGCTTCACTAGTAGATGATGCCAACATAGGGGTACAACCGATTCATACTCAGTTGGCAAGTTTGCACATGGATCTCTAGGAACTAAAGAATGGAAAGGAGGTTTGCCCAGAAATGAGAATGAAATTCTGGTGTATCAATTTCAAAGCTGAGGGTCACTACAAGGAGCAGTGTCCTATTTTTAGAGACTATTTGGGTGCAACGATGTTGATTTTGTTAAAACCTGATTGAGCAGAGGGCCAAGAGTAGGCCTAATGTATGGTGTAGGACATGTGAATTTGAAATCTAACATTCCACCGATTTTTGTCACTTATTACAAAATTTGGTCAGATCATTGAAGCAACTGTTCTGCAACTTTTGTAGTTCGGTAGAGCATGATGAACATCGTTGTTGGAGCTACGATCTAATGATGAAAAACAATCCATGCACATATCGAATGCAGTTAGAAGGTTATGAATCTATATAACTAGGTTCGGACTTCAAAATGTCTTATGTAATCATCATTTTATGTAAACAAAAAAGAAAAATTATTATTATTATTTTATAGCATGGGTTTCATGTTCAAGGTTAATTAATTTATAGTTCAAGTACCCGTTATGTGCTTCTATGGTTTCTCATAAAGTCAAGTATTCAATAGAGCCATTTTCATATATAAAAGACCCCATTCGGCATCTTCTAACAAGTCAAAAGAATTTATTTGAGTAAAAAAATTGTCAAAACACCCTCCAAGATCAAGTTGTCCTACAAGAGATCAAGTTGACCTCATGAAGGTAGTTTGTACCCTTGTGAAGCCTATATATAAGAGGTATTCAACCTCGTTTGAAGCACGCATCTAGGACATGCAAAAGAGAAAGAGAAGAATCTATATATTAAAGAAAATAAGTCTGAAAGGAAAGAAAAGCTCAAGAAGGAAGCTAGAATTGAAGTTTTAGGTCTTTCTCTCTCACTCTCTCTAATGTGAAACGTATATAGGAAGCTACATCAAAGTCGAAGTTATTAATATGAATCAATATCAATGTTGTGAAGATGCATCAAGGAAGAAGTTAGGAAGATGCATCAAAGTCGAAGTTGTGAATTTGCATCAAGATCAATGTTTTGAACCTGCATGCTAGGTCAAATTTGCTAGAAAAGTTGTTGGAAGGTGGAAGGTTTTTGTTGGAAGCTGTGTAAGGAAAGCCAATCAATAAGGAAGGTTGAATTGGTCTTGGATGGGTCTTTGTCTTGGGCCTGAGGTCTTGGAATTCATCATTTGAATATTCTATAAGAATAAAAGAATTACTTATGGGTTTTTCTCTCTAAGAGAGGTTTTGGCCCACACTAGTAGCATACATCTTATCTCCTTGTGCTCTATTCATCTCCATATTTTAGCAACTATTTGATGATGATAAGAAAATAATAATAAGTGAAGAAGAAGCTAATAATAAATAAAAGTAAAACAATATCACAAGTAGTTATCAAAGTAAAGAGAAATCATCCTAATCTAGTCGTCCTATATTTCTTAACAATAACCACTATTGAGGCACCTACCTTTAGTAGTACTTGTGGAGTCTTGTGTCCTATATGCCATTATTAGTACATAAAGGAAATAATTTCCCCAAAAATGCATAAAAATAAGAATTAATATGAAACATATAAGGATATTTGTACCTCTACCAAAAATATATCAATATGGATAGAAAAGGTAATAAGAAAGAATGGAAAGTCGAAAACAAGAAGGCATTAGGTGCGTAGTAAAAATATGCCAATTTTGGAAACTATCACCACTCTCAAAGACTTTCTCTCTATCTCCAAATTAATAAATATGGTAGTGAAGAACCACTTTTAGCCTAATTCCATATATACATGCCATTTCAATTTTCATCTCGTGCTAATCCACTAGATTAGGGCCCTCTTGGTGGGCCATATGCCCATAAAATTTCTATGGTTATGTGATTCTACATGTATTGAACATATTCACTGATCTAGATGAAATTATTTCATATCTCAGAGTTTTGTCCATAGTTTTAGGTGTGCATCTATTTGAACCTTTTGGAATTAGTCTCTATGGATTATTATGTGTGCCATCCCTGTCCCCTACTATGACACTAGTGTTTCCCTCCACTCACTCTCTTAATCGGTTTACTCTAGTATTTCTTTTATCACTATTCATTGTCATTTGTTTCTAAGGATTTCACCCATCCCCATATAGAACACTATATTTCTTCCTCTTTTTACTATTGTCTCAAGTAGAAAACTCAACTATATCCAATTGCCTCCTTAAACCCTGCCATTCTTAATGCATTAGAGGAAATTTCAGTGTAAAAGTCACCTCGTAAGGAAAAAATAATAAAATAATAATAATTGAAATAATTGTTGCCTCTACACTTAAAATTTGAGTAAACCTATAAGGAGACAAGCTAAAATAAAATTTTAAAAAAATATATTTTTCATTTTTTTCTTCCAAGATATGTACACAGATTTCCTTTTAATTTAAAGGATTTTAATTCGTTTACATATTATGACATGGAAATTACATTAAAATTTCATGGGAACTTTTAGAATGAAATTTCCTTTAATGTTTAGATTTAATTAATGCATTCAACTTCTAAACATGTGTTGGAAAGAATAAATTTATTCTAGTGCAATTCTTTTATAGCATAATGTAAATTACATAGCGTTGTGAAGATTTAAGATTAAGGAATTATACATTGTAAAAGTGAGAATACTTTTAACATAATCCATTTCTACATTAAAAAGACTAAATTAATTTAAAATTACAATATCAAAAATATTATGTAATGAAATTTTGTTGAACCTTCAAAAATCAAATCATTATATTATTTATATAATATCTTTGTACACATACTCATATTTATAGCTAGTACAACTATATAAATTAAATGGATGGTAAACATCGATAGAAACCAATCCATGATAAGCATCAAAACATTTCATGATACATATTACATTGCTAAAATTAGAATATTATAAAAATGAACTAAATTATAACTTTATCTCGATTTCTTTTTGTTAATTAATTACCTTCTATTATATCATAAAATTGACATATAAAGATCAACAATTAGGCTTCTTCATGTCATGTCCTATAGTAAGAGAAAACAAATGAGCAACAATGGAGGTAATTTACCAATTTGTTTTCCATTAAAATAATCAAAATTGAAGATATTGTCTAAGCTTTCCTACACCTCGAGATTTTTATGGATACATAGTCAAAATTGTTGCATATAATCTGCTAAGGGGATCTAACCATCCATAATTGTAGCTTATCTATGAAAATAAAAGAAAGTTACTTAATAAAAAACAGAAAAAAAGACATGTGCATGTATCATTCAACTAGAGAAGTTTGTGGGGTTGGATCCTATGCTCCTGGGCTATAGATGGACCTACACTGAAGATATATCTCAACATGGTTGAGACATGAATCTAGGTTGACCAAAAAATGTGTTCGTGGCATTAAACCTATTGGATTTCATTGAGGAAGACTACAATGTTTTTTTTCAACCTAACCAATTTTTTATTTTTTAGTGGAGGGTGATAGAGTTAAAATATTGGCTACTATGTTCCTCGGTGTGGCCAAGGTTAGGGACCCATTCAACTACTTCAACTTGAATTTCAAAATCTAAATATGCTTGAGGGTTAGTCATGGTAAATGATTCCAATTGTTGAATTTCTTCTTGAACTTTAGGTGGAGTGACCTAGTGGTACCCATGCCTTGAGTGCATTCTCTGCTTTGGCATGGCAACTTGCAAAGGATAAAAACCAATGTTGGTAAAATATAGAAAGTGATGAGACCCAATGGATGAGTAGAGGGTTAACCAAATCATCAAAAAATTCAATGAGGAGAGTAGATCCCAGAGTAACTAGAGGGATTGATTGTGAAATAAATGGACAGAGGAAATTACTGTGAGATATCTCTAGGAATTAAGGGGACTTAGGAAGACCAAAAAAACTTGAATTATACTAGGTAAATCCTCGTCAATGAAGCCAACTTACAAACAAGACTCTAAATTTTGATAGATACAAATAAATAGATTATATTAGCTAAAGGTGTTGGCTAGAATAATGTTTACCAAATTGATAGTAGTGTTCTTTTTCAAGGCATTGTTTGTTAGATGTTGTTGTTAACACACCAATAGACAGATCTCCTTCTCGATGCCTTCTTCTATGAGTACATAACATAGCTTCACATTATCATTCTTGTAGTGGAATGAGGGCTATAGGGATCAAAGGCTAGGAGGGCCTTGGCCTTCCGTCATAGTATTTTCAAAATACAAGGATTTGTAGGGGAAAAATCCTACCTATAGCCTACAACAAACGTAGAGATGGAAGAAAATATTGGGCCAATGATAAGCTCTATAGGAAAACACCAAAGGTGTTAAGTTTTCCATATTAATTCACTTTGAGGTTGAGACTTATAACATGTATGGTTGCATGAGTGGACCTGGCCATGCCATCCCCTTCTTTAATGTTGTGAGAGGAAGTGGGGTGGTAGGCTTTCTTCAACTCCCGTTGTAGCTCATTTTCCCATACCTGATTGACGTTGAAATTTATTTCAAATTATTATTATTATTAATTATAAAAATAATTAATATATAAGTTAAACATATATAAATTTAAAAAAAAGGAGAGATTCTTAGTTTTAGAGATTCACATTCACTTTACTATGGAGATTCTTAATTTATGAATCGGTTTTGTTACAACACCATGTCTTATCAATACCATATTCTCAAAAACTCATGAATCATTTCATATGGCACTTTTTCATATGATTGTTTTTAATTAAACAATTTAATTATAAAAGAGAACAAAACATAACTACTTTGAAGATATACATCAACCTTTGATTTTTGAACACTATTAATAATATGCTATAATATTATTCGATGGATATTAAATCCTTACGATCCACCTAATAATTATTGATAATTAAATTGAAATTTTTGGAAGCCTTTTTTCCAAAATACATTCATTTGCTTAGTAAAATAATAAATTTTCTTTAAAAGTATGATAATTGATCTGCGAGACTCTCTACAACTGGCTATATTATATTTAAAAACAATAAAATACTACTTAGATTAACAAATTAAAGCCCGTTGGCTCTCTACAACCTAGTATGAGGCGGGTGTTGTCACCTAACATTACATTTAAAAATAGTAAAAATAATATTATTGATATTATATTCAATTGATATGTAACATTTAAAACAAAAATATATTAATATATATTTTAATTATCAGTTATAAATAATATAATTTTTTATTTCAACTCTATATAGAGAAAACTAAAATAATTTTATTATATTTTCGTTTTCTATTGTGAGATAGATATGAAATTTATTCTTAATATGGAGTTCATATATAATATTGATAAAAGAAAAAGGAAAAACAAATTGACATTAATTATAAATAAAATATTTCAATATTTCAATATGCATGTTGAGTAAAAAATTTAAATATAAAAAAATGTAAGATTTGAAAAAATAATAATAATAAAAATATTTCTATATATTATACAAAAACGAGTGAAAATTAAAATTTTCTTTCACTTAAAACATTTTATTAGTGTATTAATCTATTTGAAGTCCAGATTCACCAAAGATGAATTAAATCTCTAGAGGGGCAAACATTTCCTCAAGTTTTGCACTCAACTGGAGGTTTAAATCTTGACAGATTTGATCTCTCTAGGCTCTTATTAGATATCGATCAAAAGTAATGGTAATGTCATTTTCAACATGTATGCCTATGATAAAATATATGCTATGCATCAATATCAATATCAACCACAGACAAAGACTAATAATTAGAGGTATTCATATTAATATTATACATAATATATAAATTGTGTATAATATATAGTTTATAAGTTGATTAATAATAATTCCATATATACCGTCATGGTATTGTACATAAATGTATCTATCAATGTGTGTCTTCGTTTTATAAAATTTATGGGTGAGGGTGCAATCCTACCATCACCTCGCCCAAAAAAAAATGTTCTGAAAACTTTAATTAATTGAGCCTACTGAAATTGTGCTCCTTATACTTTTGTTGAGAAAGGTAAAACCCATTTTACAAAGGTGCTTAAGGCTAATGGGGAATCATCATAAATCCACCATTCTAAATTTATAAGCATTCCCTCCAATTTGCCACCTTTAGCTTTCATATCTCTTCCATGCACTCAATGAACCATATGCGAGATTTGACTATCTTTCATTATCTTACTCGTTAAGTCTTTCCATTTTCTTTGATAAACCATCTTTACATATTTATTTCCTGTATTATTTTTCTATTTTATAAATACATTTTATGAATCCTCTTTCTGTGATTTTACTAGTATGGATCCATATTAATTCCAAAAATAACTCCAAATCTACCAAGTGCCAGAGGAATCAAATCTCTATGATGTGAAAATATCTTTTAGATTGAAAAGATATTTGATCCCTCTCATTGCTTTGGCAGATCTAGAGTTAATATGGATCTAAACTAGTTGTTAATAAATTAAAATATCTAGAGTTAAGATGGATCTAAACTAGTTGTTAATAAATTAATATTCTTAACTAATTAGCTAGGACAAAGAGAATTTAGAAAAAAACCGAAGATAAATTATTAATCTATAACATCAACATAATGGTCATGTCAATATTATTATTAGATTTTATTGAAAATTATTATAAAAATATTAATATTCATAATTCATATATAATAGTTTAGTATATTAAGATTAATAATAATGGTAATAATATAATTATATAAGGGTAAAAATATAAATTTGAGTAACTAAAATTCAAAATTAAAATTAAATTAAAGATATGACAAAATAAAAATCTATATAAAATATTATTATGAACTATTTAATTGGATATTGCCATGTTATAAAATATGTCGAAATTTGCAACAAGAAACATTGAAATTAGCATCCACAAACAATATGACAGCACACACACTAGTGTGGAATCACAGGTCACATAGTGATGGGTCCTAGCGATACATTAGTGTGTAAGCCAATTTATTAAATAAATTGGTAATGTGTCTAATTTAATTTTCCCTTAATTAAATTGGACAATAAATTGTAGCCTTATCTCATAAACACTTATAATAGTTAACTAAGTGTGATAGACTCAGTTAGCTCATGAATTTCGAGTTGAGGGTGGTTGTTGAGGCATGCAAAGTGATTCTGTGTTTTAGAATTCAAGTTGCAGTTATTGCATTAGTTTAATGCATGAGAAATCAATTAACTTAATTTATTGAGTTAAAGTCAGTTGAACTAGTTGTAACTATTTGTTGCACTAGTGAGAGATCAAGTGAATTAAATCATATTTAATTCACATGCAGTGATCGACCATGCAACTCATGATTTACTATTAATAGCTATATGCATGTCAGTTCCAATGGTGACCCAGTTGAGACAAAGGTTAAAGGGAAGTTGATTATCAATTGTATTATTAGAAAATTACTTGGATGCAGTTAAAACACCACATGATTTCCCATGATACTTGTGCAGTTGAGAAAGGTTAAAATTCCTAAGGAATAGGGATTTCATTCCTCATAGATTGTGTGAGCGAGGCAGGATGGGAATTGGCTAAGTGTTGGCCCAATTTTTTCTAGGTCAGTGTGAGACAGTTGTGAGAATGCATGACTCTTGTGAGAAGAGTGCATTGTAGTTGTTTCAAGATTCCTTGGTAAATATACAATAGAATATAGAGGGGTTTTGAGCAACAAGCTTTCCCTCGGAAAATATATGTTTTGTGGTTTGATTTGCTTCTTTCTTTACTTGTTGTGAGTAGCGATCGTTTTTATTTTCCGGAATTGATTTGTAGAAGGATTCAGTATCTAGCTTTAGTACATTTCTTGATGAGATTGAATCTATTGATATACATATGTTTTTATAATTTCTACATCATATTAGAGCACAGGAAATCACTATAGTGGAAGAGAAGATGAGTTTTTGAGTGAATAGAATTTGAATTTGCAAAAGTATTCTTGGTGTGACGGATGAATGAGGATCGAGATGGATTTCAATGGCTTGAGATTGGAGTATGTACTTGAGGTTAGTTCAAATTATATTTTGTGGAAATAAAAGATGGAGGTAGTACTAGAGGAAAATGGGCTGAAAGAATTCATTGATAATGATATTCCCAAACCCGTTGCAGCAGATGCTACAAATCTTGATGCTTTGAAAAAGAGGTTTGCAAGGGTGAGGAGGAGCTTACTAGAGAGAGTATGGGACAACATTGTCTCAAGTATCCATGTAAAAGTGACACCATATGTAATATAGAAATATTTGACAGATCCGTTTCAGAGCAACAATGATCATAGGAAATTGGCACTGAAGGAAAAGCTCACGAAAATCAAAATGGAGAAAGGCGACACCATTCTAAAATATTTAACAAATTTTGTCCAATATCAGGATGAGCTTGGGTGCATCAGAATTACTGTCATGGATGATGGCTTGGTGAGTGTAGCTCTTTTAGGACTTCCCAAGTGTTGACATAGTTATCAGGATTCTGTCAATTAGAGGGAGAAGCTGTCAGATTGGGAACAACTTTTGTTAGATTTAGTGCAAGAAGAATTCAGGCAGAATACCAGTGATGGATCTTCATCTAAGACAGATGGTGAAGAAAATTTCACCTTGGCTGATAAGGCGAAGAAGGGGAAGGGAAGGAAATCCTATTCCTAATCTGAGACTGGCGAATAAGGCGAACGTGACATGTCCAGAGTGAAATATTTTCACTGTCACGAGCATGGATATTATGTCACTAATTGTCCACAAAAGAAGAAGAACAAGAAGGCTTTAGGATTTGCATTTGGTGAGGCTTTGGCCTCACAATTTGATTTGGACTTCTCACTGATCGCATGCATGATGTGAAGTGCGATGGGATCAGGGTGGTACTTGGATAATGGTGCATCCTTCCACATGACGGGAGACAAAGAAATTTTGAGTAGCTTAAAGGAGAAGTACCTCCAGATGCATATCAAAATGGGTGACGAGGGGCAGTACAGTGCTATCGGGATTGGTATAGTTACCTTCCAGAGATAGTCAGGTAAACTCTTCTTATTGAAAGATGTAATGCATGTACCAGGCTTGAAAAATAATTTATTTTTAGCTGAAATTTTGGACGATAGAGGTTATGATGTGGTTTTCTGCAAAGGGAAATCTTTCCTTCGACACAAAGCCATAGTACAAGGTAAGAATATTGGGATTCCTGTGAATAATCTCTATAAAATTGATATAGATGGCTACTCAAAATGTATGGGTAAAGGAGACAAAGTGGTGAGCCGGGATGAGGGTGAGTTATGGAACAATAGATTGGGCCATCTACACCACGGAGCTTTTAACGTCATGTCGCATATTTCTACGGGGCTTCCAAAGGGTACTCTTGCACAGATAGACACATTCAAGGGATGTACCATGGGGAAGTGTGAGAAAGCCATGCAATTTTCCCTTGAGAGGGATCTTGATTTGCATGCAAATGATGAACTCTTCATTCCTAATGATGAACCTCAAGATGTGAAGCATCCAAAAGATGAGTTGTACGGAGTGGAAGAAACTACTCAAGCAGAGACCTCGAGGAGGGGGAATTTCAAGCCATATGGGAAGAGGGAGTACATGCAACTATACCTTCAGGTGTGAGGTGGGGCAATGTGAAAAATTAATCCCAAGAAGAAATTTGGGCAGGGTCCTAAAGATGGTGTGTCTCATGGATCGAACCTGGCTACAAGGAGCCCACAGTACATCACTAGCAGGATCGGTTAGATTGATGCAGTCAGATGTCAAGAAGACAAAAATCAGAGTGACAGGTGTCGGATATTGGAGCGCAGATCAGAGTTTGCAGCAGTGCAGAGTGCATGGATGCAGATGTCAACAATGCAGGGAGTCCAGTAGACATGTGCAGTAGCTATCAGCAGCCAGAAGACTTTGATGATAGATGCATTATAATGATTCAGTTGTTTGGAGGCTATTCAGTTTCAAAAGTGTTGCATGTGCGAACAACACTAAAGAAGTGTTGCATGCAAGATTTGCATGTGTGAACAACACTAGATAAGCGTTGCATGCAAGAGTTGCATGTGCGCATCCAAGAACATTCCAAAGGTACCAGATCGGGGCAGATTGATTCCTTTCTTGTTGAAAGTGAGTGTTGAAATTTGCAACAAGAAACACTAAAATTGGAATCCAGAAACAACATGATAGCACACACACTAGTGTGGGATAATAGGTCACACAATGATGGGTCCTAGTGGTACATTAGTGTGCAAGACAATTTATTAAATAAATTGGTAATGTGTCTAATTTAGTTTTCCCTCAATTAAATTGGACAACAAATTCTAATATTATCTCATTAACACTAGTAATAGTTAACAGAGTGTGATAGACTTAGTTAACTCATGAATTTCGAGTTAAGGGTGGTTGGTGAGGCATGCAGAGTGATTCTATGTCTTTTAGAATAAGTGCATTAATTTAATGCATGAAAAATCAACTAACGTAATTTATTGAGTTAAATTTAGTTAAACTAGTTATAACTATTTGTTGCACTAGTGAGAGATCAAGTGGATTTAATCGAATCTAATTCACATGTTGTGATCTACCATGCAATTGATGATTTACTATTAATATTTGCATGCATATCAGTTCTAGTGGTGACCCAGCTGAGACAAAGGTTAAATGGAAGTTGACTATCAGTTGTATTATTATCAAACTGCACGGATGGAGTTAAAACACCACAGGATTGCCCATGATACTTGTGCAGTTAAGAAAGGCTAAACTTCCTAAGGAATAGGGATTCCATTCCTCATGGATTGCGTGAGAAAGATAGGCTGAAGACATGCTGAGAATTGGCTAAGTGTTGGACAAATTTTGTCTGGATCAGTGTGGGAGAGTTGCGAGAGTGCAGGAGACTCTTGTTAGAAGAGTGCATTGTAATTGTTTCATGATTCCTTGGTGACTATACAATAGAAGATGGAGGGGTTTTGAGCAGCAAGCTTTCCATAGGAAAAAATCTGTGTTGTGGTTTGATTTGCTTCTTTTTTTACTTGTCATGATTGGCAATAATGTTTATTTTTCGGAATTGATTTGTAGAAGGATTCAGTATCTAGCTTTAGTACATTGCTTCATCGGATTGAATTCATTGATATAAATATGTTTGTATAATTTCTACAAAGTAATGTAAACGATGAGATTATATATATATATATATAATTAATTTGTGTCCACACTACTACTAAAAATATTTGGTTAATATTCCATAGAGATTAAATAAAAGTTTTAATAAAATAAAAAATAAGAATACTAATATTTATTATTATATATTGATATGAAATTATATGGTGTTTATTTTTTATTTATACATTTACTTTTAGTTGTAACAATTCTGACCGTTATGTTCCACCAAATTTATACAAATACACAGTTATATCTCATTCTGCCAAATTTGATAACTATGCCAAAAAAAACGAAAAAAAAATCACGGTTAACATCATCAATACCTAAAACGATTGATATGATTACTGGTTTTAATCAGTCCGCAACCTGCTTGCATGGTTTTAATCATTCCTCAACCTGGTTGCTTAATGATGTAAGTTTTACACTCCAACATCACATCTGTAAGCAATTTTTATTGGTTTTGACTGAATGCACAGTGTGGTCTCCAAATGTTTCTGGTGTGACATCATTTGCTAGATATCTGGAGAGAAAAATGATCAGAGTGATGGGTGACATGCCACCCATTGGTGCTTTGGAGAGCGTTTGCAAAGTTAAAAAGCTGAGTTTTAGTCAAATGGAAGTAACATTGTCATTATAGTTATCAAATTCATATTCCGATAACGTTGTCACTATCGTTATCGAATTCTGATCCGAATTCATATTCGGATTCTATTTTGTAAGGGAAAAATTTCTCTCCAAAGTTAAAAAGGCTGGAGGGAAGTAAGGTTGTCACTATAGTTATCGAATTCTAATCCAGAAGTTGAGTTGAATTCTAATCAAGAAGTTGAGTTGAATTCTAATCAGGAAGTTGAGTTTTAGTGGGTAGTAAGGTTGTCAAAGTTCAAGTTCAATATAAAGAATGACATCTTAAGTATCAGAAAAAAAATTCATGATTTGATCACTATTTGTATCCAATCCAAATCAATTATTCTTCTTATCATTATAAGAATTCATGGCACGATCACTATTTCTATTACTATAAGAATTCATGATTTAATCACTATTTCCACCCAATCTAACTTATTTAACTATTCTAATCCAATCCAAATTTATCTAACAATAAAAACATGTGAAGATTGGCTCAAGCTCAATATAAAGAATGACATCTAGAGCACTAAAAAAATTTCATGACTCAATCACTATTTGTATCCAATCCAAGTCAGTCACTATTCTTATCACTATAAAAATTCATGACTCGATCACTATTCCTATCACTATAAGAATTCATGAGTCAATCACTATTTCCACACAATCCAAACTCATTTAACTATTCTTATCCAATCCAAATTTATTTAACAATAAGAACATGTGCAGATTGGCTCAATCTCAATATAAAGAATGACATCTAGAGTACCAAAAAAAAAATCCATGACTCAATCACTATTTGTATCCAATCCAAATCAGTCACTATTCTTATCACTATAAGAATTGACTCGATCACTATTCCTATCACTATAAGAATGACATCCAATCCAAATTTAATTAACAACAAAAACATATGAAGATTGGCTCAAGTTCAATATTAAGATTGACATCTCAAGTACCAAAAAAATTCATGACTCAATCACTATTTGTATCCAATCCAAATCAATGGTTCATAAGTGGATCACTATTCCTATAACTATAATAATTCATGACTCAATCACTATTTCCACCCAATCCAATATTATTTAACTATTCTTATCCAATCTGAATTTATTTAACAATAAAAACATATACGGATTGGCTCAAGTTCAATATAAAGAAGGACATCTCAAGTACCAAAAAAATTCATGACTCAATCACTATTTGAATCCTATCCAAATCAATCACTATTCTTATCACTATAATAATTCATGACTCAATCACTATTCCTACCACTATAAGAATTCATGGCTCAATCACTATTTCCATCCAATTCAAACTTATTTGACTATTCTTATCCAATCCAAATTGATTGAATAATAAAAACATATGCATATTGGCTCAAGTTCAATATAAAGAATGACATTTCAAGTACCAAAAAAAATTCACGACTCAATTAGTATTTGTATCCAATCCAAATCATTCACTATTCTTATCACTATAACAATTCATGACTAGATCACTATTCTTATCACTATAAAAATTCATGACTCAATCACTCTTTCCACCCAATCCAAACTTATTTAACTACTCTTATCCAATCCAAATTGATTTAACAATAAAAACATATGCAGATTAGCTCAAGTTCAATATATAGAAAGGCATTTCAAGTACCAAAAAAATTTCATGACTCAATCACTATTTGTATCCAATCAAAATCAATCACTATTCTTATCACTATAAGAATTCATGACTCAGAGCACTATTCTTATCACTATAAAAATTCATGACTCAATAACTATTTCCACCCAATCCAAACTTATCTAACTATTCTTATCCAGCCCAAATTTATTTAACAATTAAAACATATGCAAATTAGCTCAAATTCAATATAAAGAATGACATCTCAGGTACCAAAAAAAAATCACTACTCAATCACTATTTGCATCCAATCCAAACCAATCACTATTCTTATCACTATAAGAATTCATGACTAGATCACTATTTCTATCACTTAAAAATTCACAACTCAATCACTATTTCCTATTCCTGTCAATATAAGAGTTCATGACTCATCACTATTCACTATTCCTATCAATATAAGAGTTCATGACTCATCACTATTCACTATTCGTATCACTATAAAAATTCATGACTCATCACTATTCTTATCACTATAAGAGTTCATGTCTCATCACTATTCACTATTCCTATCACTATAAGAATTCATGACTCATCACTATTCACTATTCGTATCACTATAAAAATTCATGACTCATCACTATTCTTATCACTATAAGAGTTCATGTCTCATCACTATTCACTATTCCTATCACTATAAGAATTCATCATTATTCACTATCACTATAAGAATTCACTACTCAATCACTATTTCCATCTAATACAAATTTATTTAACTATTCTTATCCAATCCAACTTTATTTAACAATAAAAACATGTACAGATTGTCCTTGTCCTTCAGAATGTACCACAGAAAATAATCCCCAAGTCAATTCCACATCCATTATTCTCTGTTCCCTAATTGCTATAATTCAAACAGGTAATTGTTATCACCCAAAAAGAAAAGAATTATGAGAGAAAATAACTAACGCCTAAAAGAAAAGAATTATGAGAGAAAATAAATAATGCCTACGGCCACCAGAGGTTGGTAGATTCGAAAGCTGATGCAAACCCTCGAACTAATGATTGAGATGTGCGATGTCCTGGTAATTCCACTTTTTGGACAATCAATTCTCCAGCAGAGTCGAATATCGACATACTTAATCTGCTATCAATTGCCACAATAAGCCCACTGTTGTTCACGGCCACCAAAGGAAATGCCGGAGAGTCTTCTTTTGACAAAGCAGTGGCGCGAAGCTCACGCCATATTTCATATTCTCCTGCTTCATTCAACTTCCACACGCGAACAAAATCAGGATCCTTTCGATCCAGTAGCAGGAAATGCCCATCATATTCAGCAAAATTTTCAGGATGAATCGTGTCCCATCCCTGGGGCAGTGGGATCTCTGTCCAGACTCTGTCGGCAATATTAAAGGCTGCGATGACGATGCAGGAATCTGGCGTGACAGCCACCCAGTAAAATTTTCCTTTACAAAAAATACTCTTTTCAAAAGGACTGATAAGATTTGAGACCATCGTGGAATGTTGAGTCCACTCGTTGGATTCTGAATCATAAACACACATCTCCATCATTCTTCTATTAACACCTTGAACTTGTTGCAATTGGTGGTTCATAAAAGTATAGCCGAGAATGAGAGTGCAACGCCTTGTGGAAGAGTCGAAAACGATTCCAGTGAATGTGTAGCCAGCTATAGGAGGACGAGGTAGGTGTCTCCAGTTGGTGGTACCAGGAATTCCTATGGAAAGAGCCAACCGATCCCCTTTTTCATGACAACAGAGGATGCTCTTGCAAGTATGCAAAACGTTGTAATTGAGCAGAGGAACTTTGTAAATGTCTGAACCGCTGCATCCTTCTATAACCCAAAATTCCACATCATCTTTTGAATCCCAATGGATCTGAATCAGAAACCCCGAGGTGGAACAAAGCGACCAATTTGGAACCAGCCCTTGGAAGGCATCACGAGAAGACAGTAGATATTTCCACTGTTTGCAGACAGTCCTCATTTTGCCCAGATTCCTAATTGGCAGCTTTGCTAAAATCATATGCAACAACTCCTCTGGGAGCCTTTGCCAGATTTCTGCTTCCATCGCTAAAATAATTCTTTCTCGCGCCAAAAAAATTCTCACTGTTGACGCTGCAGGCACTGTAGACCCTTCACAGCTCTCCCGCTCAGTGCGCTCCTTCCTCAGGATCCAGCCCTCCCACACGAGTTATATAAAAGAATACGAGTCCACAAAACCAACCCTGATATAACGGTCTGCCCATTATTTCAGGCATAAATTATAAAAAAAAAAAAGAAGTAATTTAGCGTTATTTTTTTGGTGAAAAGATTTTTGAAGTGTGAGCTGGATTTCTCGTTTTTCCTGAACTTTTATTTATTTATTTATATTTTTTTTTCAAAATAATATTAATAGTAATTGATAATTGGATTAGTTTTTGATTAATTTCACAAGAATTCCTATTGTTATTATTATTATAATGTAAATTGAACCGCACACCTTAGTATGGTAGCTGTTTGACACAGATTCTAAGTGTTATTATTAAATTTCTAGGTAACATACGGGTAAGTAATGGGGAATTTGAATACGTGGCTTTGTATTTATATCACAAGAATTCCTATTGTTATTATTATTATAATGTAAATTGAACCGCACACCTTAGTATGGTAGCTGTTTGACACAGATTCTAAGTGTTATTATTAAATTTCTAGGTAACATACGGGTAAGTAATGGGGAATTTGAATACGTGGCTTTGTATTTATATTTGTTAAAAATATTCGTTCTAAATTAAATAGCTGGTTTTTAATTATGAAGATTCAACCTCCAATTTATCATGGAATTCCACCCCCACTTTACTATAGAAAATTTGAACTTATAAATATATTTTGTTAGAATACCATGAACCAATACCATAACTTATCAATGCTACATGTCAATAAAGCCATAACTCATTTCAAAATCAAAATATTCTATATATTTTTTTTATTTATTTAATTTTACAACATTTTTATAATTACATTGAAACACAAAAAAAGACATAACTATTTTTGAGCTCATTCTCAACTTTTATCCTGGTAAACTATTTTGTGAAATGTCTATAATTAAATCAAAATTTAAGAATCATTATTCCAAAATAGAGCTTATATACATAATTATTTGATTGTATATCAAGTTTTTTCCAGATAAATCACATAGAATTTTTAGGGTGACAAGTTTCCAACCACTTATTGTGGTTGGAATAATAATAGTAATAATAATAATAATAATGGTTAATAATAAGAATTATTTTTTAACATTATTATTAAAAAATAATTTAATTTAATTTGAATTATAAAAAAAATACAAGTTTTAGATAAATCACATACAAGTTCTAGGGTGGCACGTTTAGAACCACTTATTCTGATTTGATTAATAATAATAATAATAATAATAATAATAATTATTATAATTATAATGGTGGTTAGTAATATTAATTATTTTATGCTTATTATTTTTAATAATTTAATTTAATTTAATTTGAATTATAAAAAATCATTTAAATGTATTTAGGGTGATTTCCTTTATATATACATTTTCATTTTACTGTAGAAATTAATAGAAATTTGCTACTACTAATGAAATGATATTACAAATTTCCACCAATATTCTGCAGAATGGAAATCACAACATCAAAAGAAATGCAATGACATACAACCATTAAAAACCACCAGAACACAATGATTTTACACGGGAATGCAACTCAGAAAAACCCCTCCTTTGCCTTTTATTAATTAGATGAGAATGAGAAACTTACAATTTCTTTCTTCGATCCTAAAGCACACTTTGCACTATAAACATGTTCTCATGCTGACTATCTTTCTTTCGCCAACACTAAGCCAATTCAAGGCCCCAAAATTCCTCCTATTTCCTTTTGCAATACTTGACGAAATTATCTCCTAAAATCTATGAATTTCCTCCATTTTTCTTGTTCAATTCCCAAGGAATGATTCACCTCCTTAACTGTCAAGCATATACACTCAACTCGTATACAATTCATAATTATAATGTGTGTTTTTCTCCACTCATACTAGGAAATTCGAATTCCATGCATCTCTCGGCTATTTTTAGATGATTGATCATTTAACTGAGAGATGAGTGAGCTAACAATAGTTATACTACTCAATTGACCTTCAACTCACTCAATTAATTATAATTACAATGTGTGTTTTTCTCTACTCCAACTAGGAAATTCTAATTCCATGCATCTCTCGACTATTTTTAGATGATTGACTAGTTTAACTAAGAGATCAGTGAGTTAACAATAGTTATACTACTCAATTGATCTTCAACTGACTCAATTAATTAATTCAGCTTAGTTAGCTGAGTTCAAATGAAAATAACTGAACTATATTGCTAAATTTTAGCAATCACTACATGCACAACTCTACTTTTAGACTATAACTCAAATTTACTGAGCAAACTAGTAGAAAAAGCGATGTCATGCAAGTTAACTACAATCCAAGTCATCCCGCTGATGTGGAAAATGAAATTAATAAATTTGACTAAGGCACAAGTCAAATTTATCCTTTCTTGCTACAATTTATAACTCTCCCTCTTAGTAAGAAAGGGATTTTGCACAACCCCTATCCTGCAGTTGTGGAATTAAAATTTGCCTCTTGGCAATGCCTTTTTCAATATATCTACATCCTGCTACTCTTTTGGAATGTATTGTAGCATCATAATTATCCTGTGCAGACAATCCCACAAGTGATGGTATCTCATATCAATGTGCTTGAAGTTGTCATAAAATACTAGATTGTGAGAGAGTTTGATACAACTCTGATTATTACAATAAATCATCGTCCAATCCATCTCTTGACTGAAAATACCCACAAGTATTCTCCTTGTCCATATGGCATCACATGCTACTTGAATTGCAACCATGCATTTAGCCTTTATTGAGCTGAGTGCCATAGACCTCTATTTCCTTCTATACCAGGAAATAGCTGCAGGCCCAACACTAAAGATAACACCTGAATTACTTTTCCTTTCTGATCGACTCACTGCCCAGCCTGCATCAGTGAACCTTGAAGTTTCACTCCCTTTATCCTCTTGTACCATAACCCATACTCAGTTGTGGCTTTGAGGTATCTCAGAAGATGCATTGCTTCCTTCCAATACAAGATATGCTTCACCATGTCTTGACTCTAATTATTAACTTCATATCATATGTCATACCTTGTTTTCACTAGATACACCAATGATTCCTCAAGTTGTTTGTAGATGGTAACATCTACTATCTCTCTTGATGAACCCTAATTGGCAGCTTTGCTAAAATCATATGCAACAATTCCTTGGGAGCCTTTGCCAGATTTCTGCTTCCATTGCTAAAATAATTCTTTCTCGCGCCAAAAAAAATCTCACTGTTGACGCTGCAGGCACTGTAGACCCTTCACAGCTCTCCCGCTCAGTGCGCTCCTTCCTCAGGATCCAGCCCTCCCACACGAGTTATATAAAAGAATACAAGTCCACAAAACCAACCCTGATATAACGGTCTGCCAACTATTTCAGGGATAAATTATAAAAAAAGGTAATTTAGCGTTATCTTTTCGGTGAAAAGTTTTTTGAAGTGTGAGCTGGATTTCTCGTTTTTCCTGAACTTTTATTTATTTATTTATAATTTTTTTCAAAATAATATTAATAGTAATTGATAATTGGATTAGTTTTTCATTAATTTCGCAAGAATTCCCATTGTTATTATTATTATAATGTAAATTGAACCGCACAGCTTAGTATGGTAGCTGTTTGACACAGATTGTAAGTGTTATTATTAAATTTCTACGTAACATACGGGTAAGTAATGGGGAATTTGAATACGTGGCTTTGTATTTATATTTGTTTTAAATTTTTAGGGCTTATGAAGAGAGACTTTAAAGTTAATAGTTTTTGAAATTAATTATTAATATATTAGTGTGGTTATATAAATTAGTAAAAATGATTTTTTTAAGGTAATAATTTTTATTAATTTTAATTAAAATTGTATAAATATTTTTAAAAGTTTGAGTTTAAAATGTTTAATTTACAAAATTCGAGTGTTTTAGTAATTTTTCAAGGTGTTGAATTGATTTATGCATTCAAAATTGTATTTTAAAAAACAAAAATTCACATTCTTGCTTGAAATTGTGTTGCTATTTTGTCTATAACTTAAAGTAGGCCTAAATTAAATAGTTAGTTTTTAATTATGAAGATTCAACCTCCAATTTATCATGGAATTCCACCCCCACTTTACTATAGAAAATTTGAACTTATAAAAAGATTTTTTTACAATACCATGAACCAATACCATAACTTATCAATGCTACATGTCCATAAAGCCATAACTCATTTCACAATCAAAATATTCTATATATTTTTTATTTTTATTTAATTTTACAACATTTTTATAATTACATTGAAACACAAAAGAGACAACTATTTTTGAGCTCATTCTCAACTTTTATCATGGTAAAATATTTTGTGAAATGTCTATAATTAAATTAAAATTTAAGAATCATTATCCCAAAATAGAGCTTATATACATAATTATTTGATTGTATATCAAGTTTTTTCCAGATAAATCACATAAAATTTTTAGGATGACAAGTTTCCAACCACTTCTTGTGGTTGGAATAATAATAGTAATAATAATAATAATAATGGTTAATAATAAGAATTATTTAATTATTATTAAAAAAATAATTTAATTTAACTTGAGTTATAAAAAAATACAAGTTCTAGATAAATTACATACAAGTTCTAGGGTGACACGTTTAAAACCACTTATTGTGATTTGATTAATAATAACAATAATTATTATTATTATTATTATTATTATTATAAGGGTGGTTAATAATATTAATTGTTTTATGCTTATTATTTTTAAAATTTTTATTTAATTTAATTTGAATTATAAAAAATCATTTAAATGTATTTAGGGTGATTTCCTTTATATATACATTTTCATTTTACTGTAGAAATTAATAGAAATTAATAGAAATTTGCTACTACTAATGAAATCGAAAATCAAGATATTACAAATTTCCTCCAATATTTTGCAGAATGGAAATCACAACATCAAAAGAAATGCAGTGACATACAACCATTAAAAACCACGAGAACACAATGATTTTACACAGGAACGCAACTCACCCCTCCTTTGTCTTTTATTAATTAGATGAGAATGAGAAACTATTACAATGTCTTTCTTTGATCTTGAAGCACACTCTACACTGTAAACATGTTCTCATGCTGACTATCTTGCTTTCACCAACACTAAGCCAATTCAAGGCCCCTAACTTCCTCCTATTTCCTTGTGCAGAAATTAGCTCCTAAAATCTATGAATTTCCTCCTATTTTCTTGTTCAATTCCCAAGGAATGATTCACCTTCTTAATTGTCAAGCATGTACACTCAAATCGTATACAATTCATAATTACAATGTGTTTTTTTCTCTACTCCAACCAGGAAATTCGAATTCCATGCATCTCTCGGCTATTTTTAGATGATTGACTAGTTTAACTGAGAGATGAGTGAGTTAACAATAGTTATACTAATCAATTTATGTTCAACTGACTCAATTAATTATAATTACAATGTGTGTTTTTCTCTACTCCAACTACGAAATTCTAATTCCATGCATCTCTCGACTATTTTTAGATGATTGACTAGTTTAACTAAGAGATTAGTGAGTTAACAATAGTTATACTACTCAATTTACCTTCAACTGACTCAATTAATTAATTCAGCTTAGTTAACTGAGTTCAAATGAAAATAACTGAACTATATTGCTAAATTTTAGAAATCAATACATGCACAACTCTAGTTCTAGACTATAACTCAAATTTATTGAGTAAACTAGTAGAAAAAACGATTTCATGCAAGTTAACTGCAATCCAAGTCATCTCGCTGATGTGGAAAATGAAATTAATAAATTTGACTAAGGCACAAGTAAAATTTATCCTTTCTTGCTACAATTCATAACTCCCCCTCTTAGTAAGAAGTGGATTTTGCACAACCCCTATCCTGCAGTTGTGGAATTAAAATTTGCCTCTTGACAATGCCTTTTTCAATATATCTACATCCTGCTCCTCTTTCGGAATGTACTGTAGCATCATAATTATCGTGTGCAGACAATCCCACAAGTGATGGTATCTCATATCAATGTGCTTGAAGTTGTCATGAAATACTAGATTGTGAGAGAGTTTGATACAACTCTGATTATCACAATAAATCATTTTCGGATCCATCTCTTGACTGAAAATAGCCCCAAGTATTCTCCTTGTCCATATGGCAACACATGCTACTTGAATTTCAACCATGCATTTAGCCTTTATTGAGTTGAGTGCCATAGACCTCTGTTTCCTTCTATACCAGGAAATAGTTGCAGGCCCAAAACTAAAGATAAAATGTGAATTACTTTTCCTTTCTAGTCGACTCACTGCCCAGCCTGCATCAGTGAGCCTTGAAGCTTCACTCCCTTTATCCTCTTGTACCATAACCCATACTCAGTTGTGGTTTTGAGGTATCTCAACACATGCATTACTTCCTTCCAATATAAGATATGCTTCACCATGTCTTGACTCTAATTATTAACTTTGTATCATATTTCATACTTTTTTTTCACTAGATACATCAATGATCCCTCAAGTTGTTTGTAGATGGTAACATCTACTATCTCTCTTAATGAAGCTCTCTCCTTCCTCCAGTTTGTAGCTAGAGGGGTGTCCATAGGCTTGTAGTTTTCCATGTGAAATATCTGAAGTATTTTAGAGGAATACTTCCCAAGACTAACAAACAACTCACCATCACCCTGCCATACTTCTTTCCCAAGGAAGTAATGCATCAAGCCCATGTCATTCATCTCGAATTCTCTTGCAAGTTCCTCCTAGCAAGAGTGGATCAACTGCTCATCACCTGTAAGTATCAAGTCTTCAACATACAATACTAAGATAAGAAACTTTCCATGTCACAATGTGATAAATATTGGGATCTGCTTCACTTTTGGTGAAGTGTAATCCAATGAGATATGTGTCGATCCAAGTGTACCATGCTCAGGGCGTTTTCTTGAGACCATATAGGGATTTACTGAGTCTACACACATGTGATTCCCTGTCATATGCATCAAATCCATATGGTTTCACTATGTAAATTTCTTCCTCAAAAACACCATTGAGAAAGGCGGTATTCACATCCATCTGATGGATTTTCCACCCCATATGTGCAACTAATTCTAGAATGGTTATGGTTGAGGAATATCTTTCCACTGGGGAAAAATTTTCCCCATAGTCCACTTCCTCTACCTGAGAGAAGCCTTTGGACACAAATATGGCCTTGTACTTCTTGATTCTCCCATCAAATGCATGCTTTACTTTGTAGATCAATCTGGAACCAACCACTAATTTGTTCTTTGGTCTGAGCACCACCTCCCATACATTGTTCTCATGATGGAGCCATACTCCACCACCATCGCACCAAACCACACTGGTTGAGAAACTAATTGCTCAAATGAAGAAGGCTTTATCTCAATGTGTTATGCAACCAACTCAAAAAATAGAAGAAAATATATATCGGAGACTTAAAAAATATCCTCTTAAAGGGGGAAACCTCCTTTACATTGCATAAATTAACAATTATTGGATTATTCAAATGAAAAACCCTCCTTTCTATATATTCAAGTCCAAGGGGTCACAATATAATCTAAGTCGACATAACAATAATACTCTAAGGGAAAAATAATAACAATAGTGGGATTCTATGGGGCACAATAATAACAATATGGAGACTACATGAGTGCAGCCATAACAAAATAAAAATAAGGGGCTACACTAGTATTATATAGACCTAACATGCCCCTCTCTTTCAAAAGAGTGTTGTCCTCAATGCTTGAGTAGTTCTAGATGCTTCTGTATAAAATTATCATCTTCCCATGTTAATTCTTTAGTGTGTAAGTTCTTCCACTTAATGAGATACTCTAAAATTGATCGATTTCATAGCTGTCAAGTTCTTGTTTTTGTGATTTCTTCATGTTCGAATATGAATTTTCCCTCCTCGTCAAGTTTTGGCAATATTGTTTGAACTAGAAGCCAGTGCACTCAGGAATATGCAAGAAGCTCCAATTTGTATTCCAAGTACTAATCTCTTGCAACACCTTGTGAAGACCATAGTACTTTGATGATAATTTATTATCTTTCTTAGCTTTCTTGAGGGACATTTTTTTGTATGGTTTTAGCCGTAAAAATACCTAGTCACCTTCATCCAAACTTCTTTCGATGCGATGGTGATCTTCCTATTGTTTCATTAGATTTTGTGCCAAAGTGATGTTATCCTTTAAGAGTTGGAGAACTTGTTGTTGATGCTTGATGTGATCTTCTGCTCCTTGAACTTTATAATTTTCTCTTAAAGACGATGCGATGGATGATAGATGACATCCATAAAGTGCCATAAATGGGGTTATTTTGTTGCAGTATGTAAGGAAGTTTTATGCCACCATTCAGCCAAAGGTAACCACTTAACCCATTGTGTTTTATTATCAAATACAAAGCAACAAAGATATCCTTCCAAACATTTATTCATTATCTAATTTTTCCCATCAGATTGAGGATGATAAGATAAGCTATG
This sequence comes from Pinus albicaulis, assembly GCA_034641835.2. Taxonomy (NCBI): domain Eukaryota; kingdom Viridiplantae; phylum Streptophyta; class Pinopsida; order Pinales; family Pinaceae; genus Pinus; species Pinus albicaulis. Next base: position 6,540,221 of record MU968389.1, read on the forward strand.
AGTTAATTGAGTACCGAGACAAGAAAATAATTCCTTCCAAAAATTTCTAGTGAAAATGCGATCTCTCCCGCTCAGAATAAACTTTTGGTTTCCATGTAGCTTTTGAATTGTTTTCATAAATGAAGTAGCAATTGTACTGGATTTAAATGGATGAGATAATGTACAAAAGTATGCATACTTGGTAAGTCTATCAACTACCACCATAATGACACTCTTTCTGTTGGAATTGGGTAAACCTGTGTTAAAATCCATTGAAACATCCTCCCAACGTTGACTTGGAATGGATAAAGGTTGTAACATACCTAGGGTCTTAATTGTTTGATATTTAATTTGCTGGAAAACCAAACATTCCACCACAAAATTTTGAATATTATATTTAAGGCCATCCCAAATAAATTCCTTCGTAGCCCCATCGTAAGTTTTTAAAAATCCCGAGTTCCCTCCTAAGGGAGAGGTTTGCAATTTGAAAAGAATATTTTGTTTGAGTTGGGAATTCTTACAAATATATAAACAATATTTGTACCATAACGAATCATTTTTCCATCTAAATGTATCTGATGTACTAGGATCTTGCTGCAAATTTTGAATGAGTATCCACACTTCTTCGTCATTCTTCCATTCATCCCTTGCTCCAGTTATCCAATCTGGTTGGATAATATAAATGGCACAGAATAATGCTTCCACATCCTCATCCTTTCTTGAGAGTGCATCTACAACAAAAATTTTCTTCCCTTTTTTATAGACGATTTCAAAGTCATAACCCAACATTTTTGTGACCCAATTTTGTTTTTCTTGTGATGATAATCTTTGTCCCAAAAAGTATTTAAGACTATCATGATATGTTTGTACTTTGAAGTGTCTTCCCATTAGGTAAGGTCTCCATTTATTTATTTCATGTAGTGTTTCCAACATTTACTTCTCGTAAATAGGTTTGTGTAAATACTTTCCTTTGATCGGATGACTTTCAAAAGAAATGGTCTTCCTTCTTGCGTTAAAAAAACACCAATTCCATTTCTCGAGGCATAAAATTCCATAACAAAGGTTTTTGTGAAGTCTAGCGTAGCTAATACCAGTGCTTCGCGCGCTTCCTCTTTAAGATGTTCAAAGGTGTTAGTTGCTTCTGGAGTCCGAGAAATTGCATCTTTCTTCAGTAATGTTGTTAGAGGTGTTGCTATTCTCCCACAATTCTTAAAAAGCTTGCAACAATACCCTGTCAACCTGAGAAATCCTCACAGATGCTTTATGGTTGTGGGGATTTTCCATTCCTTAATGGATTTAATTTTGTTAGGGTCTACCTTAACACCGTCATGAGATACAATATGACCTAGATATTCCACCTCCTCTACTCAGAAGAAACATTTGGAGGTTTCTGCATAAATTTTCTTCTCCTCCAAGAGTTTGAGTGCCATTTTAACATGTTGAACATGATCCTTCCAATACTTAATGTAGATTAGTGGGTGAAAATATGAATTTGGGTTACACTTTTTTCCCTTTTTTGAGAAAACAATATTTTTTTTTTTTTGTTCTTCAACTTTCTACAAGCCAAAACAATTTTTCTATTTAGAATTTAATTTTTCAATAGAAATAAAAGTTGTTAGAAATTTTATTAGCTTTCTATTACTTATTTTTGGGAAAATTTTCATACACAATTGATATGTAAACTTAAAATTTCTTTGAGTGTGTTTTCTTTAACAATCAAAGGATTCATAAAAATTCATGTTCAAATGCGTTGGTGTATTCTTTGAAAATTTTATGTTTTTGAGAAAAAAAATGTGTTACAACAATCTAGACAGAGACTAATTCAGTTTCTTTATATTTATGAAGCCAACTGATGCATATCATAATACTAGATTTTTTTGAACTGATCCTATATGTAAAAACTTCATATTTTGAATGTGTTTTGGCTCGCACAAAATTTCTCAACATATAAGTTATAAACTCAAAATCTAAAAACTACCCATTATAGATGACGGACCATTGTAATGCACCATAATGGTTTCAATTTTTTACAGTGTATTTTGGAAGATACATAATATTGATTTCACTTAATCATATTGTCCTTTAGAAATTTTTTGCACCCATTTCATTACAAAATTAATTAAAATTAGTAAATATTTATGAAATTCTATAAAATTTATATTTCATGAAAGTAGATTGAATTCTAGAAATTCTTGTCTTGGTTACGATAGTTCATTCATAAATTTTCATGGATTTTAACCAGTCCAAAGTTGAAGAAATGTGTTCAGAGCCGAGTTGTTGCGTAATTCCAAATGTGTTAGTTTGGCCGAACTTTTAAAAAATTTCAGCCGAATTGTTTTTTGTCCCGACGACTCGTCAATTCTAACGACACAAAATTTCAGCCGAAGTTTTTACGAAAGTTGGGCCAAACTTTTAGTTGAATTTACGTCGGTCGGAAAATTCAATGAAGCCGCTCCAAAAAAACATTTCGCAGCAATATAAAAAGGCATATACGGATTCATTATTTTTGCATGATTTCGCACATTTCTTCATTTGGGCTGATTTTGCAAAGGACATTTTTTGGGCTTAATTTTCAAATGACTCTTTTTGGATTAATATTCAAAGGAAATTTTTTGGAGGTATGTGATACATTTTTTGGTGGTATGTGATACTTTTTTTGGATGCTTTTTGGGCTTAATTTTCAAAAGACATTTTTTTGGAGGTATTTTGTTTTTAGAGGTTTTTCGGCTTAATTTTAAAAGGACATTTTTTTGGAGGTATTTTTTTTTAGAGGTTTTTGGCCTTAATTTTCAAAGGACATTTTTTCATAGGTATTTTGTTTTTAGAGGTTTTTGGGCTTAATTTTCAGAAAACATTTTTTGGACTTTTTTGGCGCTTTATTTCCAAAGGACTCTTTTTAGGCTTAATATTCAAAGGACATTTTTTCGAGGTATTTTTAGGCTTTTTGGGCTTAATTTTCAAAGGACATTGTTTGGAGTTATTTTGTTTTTAGAGACATTTTTTTAGAGGTTTTTGGACTTAATTTTCAAAGGACATTTTTGATGCAGTCATAGCTACAAATTAACATATAATCATGGACTAGTGGGTTAGGACCCACATAACTCCCTTTACACAACAGATTTACAATTTCAAAGTGAAATAAATACACATACATAACGACCATAGCGGATCACTTTTTGCAGATTACACCCAAAACACAATACAAACGTAAACACGTGGGTTTCTTTCTTGGTGGGTCCCACAATACTCTTCGCCAGTTGCAAATACAGCGCAACCACTCGCCCACAAACTTAAATATTTACCAAATGCGCTAAACCTCAAAACTGGTGAAGTGTGTTGTGGCGCAAATCCGATGTGTGGTTGTTCATTGTCACATCGCACCCCTCCTCCTATTCGCATCGCATCACAACCCTTTTAACATTTCATGTGAACACTTCAACGGTATCCACTATATCTTGTAAAGTGTGAAGTCACGGTCCAACTTCTGTCGTTGGTTTGCTGGATGATCCAATGGCCTGCGCAATTTCTCCTCCGTACCAATTCGCATCGCAAGTTAAGATCTTTAACTCATGAAACCTTAACTTTGTCTCCTATTCTTTGCGATATGTGATAATCATTCAGTTGCAATGAGCGTTTGTCACCATTGATTGGTTTCATATCGAGGGTCCTCGTCAAGCCTCCAAGTTCGATTAGGTTTACTTTATGGTAAAAACAATACTACATTCAACAAAAGGAATGCATAAAAACTAAGGTCTCGTTGTGTCTACAATCCCATTAGACCTATTCATCTCTCATCCCTCGACCTCTGCCATAAATGTATCTATATGAATTTATCAGAAAATTCGTCTTCTCACTCAGCCTCTTTGTGCCTACAATCTGATTAGATTTCTTCATCACACATCCCTCGGTCTCTGCCCTAGCTTTTCTTGTGTGAAATTCATAGGAACTGCATCCTCGCACTCAATATTTCTATAAATTAACATAAATACAATATGCATATATAATAACACATGAATGCAATATTTGATTTGATAGGGAAATAAAACTAACGGGTTGAAATGGAGAGCCCGATCACAGTCCAAAACACTTGAAATTTATTTATAAAGGAAAATACACAGAATTGAGCCCTAGGATGGATGGTTTTTACATTTATTCCTACTCTCTGTTCAACCCTATCTCAACCCTATTTCCCTCTCGTTCTTTATGTTTCTCTATGGAAGGCAGAATCCCAAAATGATGGATTTTGTTTTGTTTTATGCCTTTCCCCAAAATCCTCATATGGTTAAGAAACTTTTATTCAGTTTCAGAATAGTTTATTCAACTAAATTCCTAAATAATCCTAATCAAACTATTTTTTTAACTTACAGCTTAAAATGCTTATGTTATCCCAATTTAATCTTAAACAAAATACTTTAAAATTAAAGTCTTCAAATTATTAGGACTGCTAGTCCTCTTCCCAAGCCACAACACGTGACTAGCTTGTCACATTGCTGACTCTGCCTTAATGCTCCTGCATCAAACTCCTGAGGTAAAAGAATTCATGACCTCCTGGTAATGTGTCCTCAATGTTTGGATCTTCTAGAATCCCAAACTCTATTTTGCTGTTGTCCATAAGCTGCATTGTCTTCACCACTATTTAGCTGCAATCTTCCAGGCTTCCATACTTTACACTGTAGTACTCCATTGCCTTTATCATCAATGTTATTCACTTTCCAAAAAATTCCATAATGGACTGCTTTTTTCATTTTGTTGTAACTCTTCTTAGGTATTTCCATAAACTACCACAGTTCATCTATCGTTTCTTGCAATGCAATCTTATGCTGTAATCTAATCTTATTTCCAGTCCTCTGCCAAGAAATTGTACTACACTTTATCCCAAATATTGTTGCAAATATTACTCCAGACATTGCTGCCACCCAACTTCCTGAATATCTCTGAAGATAGCTCCCTCTGCAACATCCCTCTTCTTTTCCTTGTTTACAAATTTACTATTAAAAGGTAAATTTCCTTCTAATTCTCTGACTGCATTAATATATTTATTCACTCTTTCCTGTATACTAGTTAACACAATTAAGTTTTGGAAACTAGTATCTATCTTTGTTTCAACTACAGTTTGAAACAATTCCATCTTATTGTCTGCAATCTCTTCCTCTTGCTCAAATTATTTCAACAAGAAACTCACCCATTCACTAATTACTTTATTTCCTTCAAGTACCTCTTCAGTATGCTGTATTATAGTTTCAACATAACTCTTTTCCTCTTCCTTAACAACATTCCATTGTTTTCCTTCTGGTTCTTCACTATTCCTAATAGTCAATTCAATCTTTTCCACTTCTAGCACTGACTTTCCTTTAGCTTGAGACATAACTACCTCACTGTCATATTTATCATTTTCTTCTTCCTTGTTACTAAGCAAACCTCTTTGTTACACTGCTGCTTCATCTTTAACCAGAATAAAATTATGATTCTCTATTTCTATGATAGTCCTAAATGTCCATCCAACAATCTTCTTTTGGCTATTTAAGCAAACCAATTCCTCTTTGTCCTCATCAAGAACAAATTTCATCTCATGAGGCATTACTACCTCATCTCCATTAAAGTTTCTCCCTTCATTACATAAGGCATTTATGAATTCCTTCTGTTGCAACAACTCAACTTGGTCTTCATCAAAAAGACACTCTTCATCATACCTTGCTTGACAATTTTCTTCCTCATTATACTTTGCTAGATATACTTCAGCTTTACTTGAGACAATTCTAAGAGATGGATTGTCCTCTACACAACCTGCAAACACATTCAAATTGTTAGCATTAAACTCACAAGACCCAATTGTCTTATTTGATGACTCAATCGCCAAATCTTTCTCTTGTTGTTCTAAGTCTCTTTCAAGACTCAAAAAGTCTTCACTTGTCTTGTTATCAATTTTCTCAAGCATGGCATATCAATGCTTAATATCATATTTTTCCTCTTTCTTTTCTTGGCCATCATCATAAGCCAAGTCCCCCTTGTTTTCATCTTTCACGGTAGGTTTTAAATCATTGCCTTCACTTAGCTGTGCATGTGCATGTACATGAGACTCAGCTGTCTCATTTTCCTCTTGAACAAAATTTAGATTTTGTCCTCTCCCTTCATCCTTTATGACAACATCAACAAATTGTCTCTCTTACCTATTTCACCTACAAACATACAATAATAAAATGTTTCAAAACCATAAGGATCCATATCCTCTCTTGTTCTCTCAAACATCAACTCTTTCTATTGGTTTTCATCCTTCCAAGGATCCGTGAAACCATCCACTAGTCTCATACCTTCATCTTCATTACTACTATCACCAAAAATAGACCCTTGCTTAGGTTCACATAAGTAAACCTCTTCTTCATTACACATCCTATGATGTAACTCAGCTTCTCTGAGTTCTTCTTCTAGCTGAATTCTTGTGTCAGACTTCAGCCTGCTCTATAACTGACTCCACTTGACTTTTTTCTTGTGAAGAACCCAATCATACCTTTGGTATTCCATACTTCCCTGTATGAATTCTCTCAACACTTCTAGTTGTACTTTTATCTCAACTAATTATCTATTAAGTTTTGTTCTTACTTGATATTTCATAATCTCCCTTGGAACCTTTACTATGACCATGAGTAGCCATATTCTTCATTCATGAAATCTTCTTTTTTCATCATGGACTACAAAAAATCCATCTATACAAGCTGACTCCACTAACCTGTCTGTATATACCACACCAAGCTTTTCCATGCTTAGTCTTTTATTGGCATCTCTACTGACTTATATCTTTTGATTGTGACTCCTCCTTGAACCTTTAAGATAACCATCAGTGGTCATATCTTCTTATTCCCTCTGTGGAATAATTTTGATCTACCTTGTGAATTGCAATAAACCTCTTTTATCTTCTTCATTCTCTTCAATGTATATAACCACATGCTCAAAGAACTCCTCTATATCCTTTGAGAATTCGGACATCTCCTCTGGGAAATCCATTTCTTCATCACATGTTATGATCACTGCATATTCATGTTGCCCTCCATCTTTCATGACAATTCCTAATGGTTGTCCTTCATCCTTCATACCTACAATTTCTTTAATAGGCCTTTTATTAGTATTACTATCATTTTCTTCAAAAAATAATATATGTTCCAGTTCATATGCAAGAACTTTCTTTTCATACTATAATGATATGAGTAATGCTTCTTCTTCTTGATCATTTAATCTATGTTCCCTCTTCATCTGCAACCCATGCCATTTCAATTTCTTCCTCATAATCCATCCACACCTCTGGTATTCATCCCTCCTCTGTATCAACTCCATCAATAGATCAAGATGGGTTCTCATCTCAGCTATTTCTCTCTTATATTCTTCATCATTCATCTATTTCCATATGCCATTTTTCTTGGCATCTTCCTTCTTCACTTTGTGGTTGCCTCCTGAACCTCTGCTATGACTTTCAATAGTCATCTTCTTGATTTCTTTCACCCTCTATGAGCTACACTAGCATCTGCAGTAACAATCCCTCTTGCTACAACTTAACTCACCAAAGTTCCTCTGTGCTTGGCCTTTTCACAAGTATTGGTCCTCAATCTAGAACCTTCCTTGAGAACTCCTCTATGCTCTTTCTAGGCTTTCCCTCACAACTCATCTGCACTTGAGAACACTAATTTCCTCTTATATTTCAACCTCAGCTGAAATATTAGGTTCTGACCACACTTATTTTTCCTCCTAGAAACCCTTTCTATCTTCCTTCATCATGACCTTTAAAGGTTGTAATCTTATTTTTGAGATGTCTTCACCCTTGATACTACCTCTATTAAAATCTTATGCTATTCTTTTGAGTGTGAGAATTTACTTGTCAGTTCCATAATCCAAAATAAAACTGAAACGAAAAATTATTACCTTATTTCCTATGCTATTTCTTCATCCATGCTATTGTAGCTCTCATGGTTTTTCATAAGCCTTCAGTCCACAGTCTTACCTCTTAAGGTTCACTCGATTAAAATCACTGAGCAATATTTATCAACTTTTCTTAGTTCAAAGTCTTTCACACCGCCTCTCAGATCTTGTTGCTCTGATACCAATTGATTCAGCCTTAGCTGAAAATTAACATATAATCGTGGACTAGTGGGTTAGGACCCACATAACTCCCTTTACACAACAAATTTACAATTTTAGAGTTAAATAAACACACATACATTTGCAACTCAACAACACTTCACTAAACGACCATAGCGGATCACTTTATGTAGATTACACCCAAAACCCAATACAAACGTAAACATGTGGGTTTCTTTCTAGGAGGGTCCCACACTACTCTCCACCAGTCACGAATACAACGCAACCCCTCACCCACAAACTTAACTATTTACCAAACGTGCTAAACCTAAAAACTGGCGAAGTGCATTGTGGCACAAAGTCAACACATGGTTGTTCCTTGTCGCATCGCATCCTTCCTCCTATTCGCATCGCAACACAACATTTTTAACATTTCGTGCGAACACTTCAACGATATCCAATGTATCTTGCGAAGTGCGAAGTGATGGTCCAACATCCATCATTGATCTGTTGGATGATCCAATAGCCTACGCAATTTCTCCTCCATAACAGTTTGCCTCACAAGTTAAGATATCTAACTTGTGAAATCTTAACTTTGTCTCCTATTCTTTGCGATATGCGATAATCATTCGGTTGCGATGAGAATTTTTCACCGTTGATTGGTTTCGTATCAATGGTCCTCGTCAAGACTCCAATTTCGATTGGGTTTACTCTGTGGTTAACATGATACTACATTCAAAAAAAGGAATGCATAAAAACTAAAGCCTCGTTGCGCCTACAATCCTCTTAGACCTCTTCGTCTCTCATCCCTCAGCCTTTGCCATAACTTTGTCTATATGAGGTTCTCAGAAACTTTTTCTTCTCGCTCAGCCTCACTGTGCCTACAATCCGATCAGATTTCTTCATCACTCATCCCTCAGTCTCTGCCCCAGCTTTGCTTGTGTGAAATTCACAGGAACTGAATCCTCGCACTCAATTTGTTTGTACATTAATGTAAATACAATATGGATATATAATAACACATGAATGCAATATTTGATTCAATAGGGAAATAAAACCAACGGGTTGAAACAGAGAGCCCAATCACAGTCCAAAACACTTGGAATTTATTTATAAAGAAAAATACACATAATCAAGCCCTAGAATGGTTGATTTTTACATTTATTCCTACTCTCTGTTCAACCCCATCTCACCCCTATTTCTTTCTTGTTCTCTCTTTTTCTCTATGGAAGGAAGAACCCCAAAATGGTGGTTTTTTATTTATTTATGCCTTTCCCCAAAATCCCCATATGGTTGAGAAACTGTTATTCAGTTTCAGAATAGTTTATTCAACTAAACGCCTAACTAATCCTAATATAACTATTTTTTTAACCTACATATTACAATGGCTATGTTAGCCGAATTTAACTTTAAAAAAAATACTTTAAAAGTAAAGTCTTCAAATTATTAGGACTGCTAGTCTTCTTCCCAAGCCACAACATGTGACCAACTTGTCACATTGCTGACTTTTCCTTAATGCTCCCGCATCAATTTTTTGGAGGTATTTTTTAAAGTGACATTTTTTAAGAGGTTGGGCTTAATTTTCAATGAACATTTTTTGGAGGTATTTTTTGAAGTGATGTTTTTTTAGAGTATGTGTTTTGAGTTGAAGTAAATCTTTTATAATGATTTTTTAAAATGAGTTTTCGTCTAACTTTTTAAATGAAATTTTTTGCATGAATTGGAAGGAAATATTTTGAGCTTCTTTTCATTTTTAGAAGACATTTTTTTCTCCAATTTTTTAAAATAAGTGTTTTGGATTTAAGCATATCTTTTGTGGAAAATTTTTAAAATGAGTTTTTTTTTTTAAATTAAATCTTTTGTAATGCTTTTTTTCATTGAGCTTTTGTCTAAATTTTTGAAGGAAATTTTGAGCTCCATACTCAATTATCATGGGAAATCGAAGGAATTGCAAGAGAAAATATGATCGAACAAGAGACCCTGAGGAATGTAAAGAACAGGGGAGAGAATACTGCAAAAAAAAGAGAGAAGAACACTCAAATATTGAAAGGGAAAATCAACCTCAACTAGAATTTGAAGCAGGTATGTAAATGTAAATATTATAAATTTGATATTTATAATTTTCCGAGTGTAAATTGTGAAACTTAATTTCTTTTTGATGAACTATTTTGAAAAATATTTTGCAATGTAAACAGAGAGAGATATTCCTCAAAACATTGATGATGAGATACAAAATTTTGAAAGAGAAAGTGAAAGAGATATTGAACCAATGATTGAAGATGGTGAAAATGTTGAAATAAATTCAAGTGAAGAAATTGAATCACCAGGTATGTGTGTGTGTATATATATATATATATGTATGTATGTATGTATGTATGTATATATATATATATATGTGTGTGTGTGTGTGTGTGTTGAACACGTGTATTATTGAAATTATACAAATTTTTAATTTAGTTATTTATTGAATATGTAAACTTATTATGTACATTTAACTCAAATATGTACAGATGAAATCAATATCAATGATGAGATGTTAGAAAATGTTGACACTCACACATATGGAGATAAAAAATCTGACCATGTTATACAATATCATGTTTATCACATTATTGATTTGTTCTTCCAAAGTTAAACTATGGTAGTTCAAGCCCAATTGTTGAAAGGTCTCTTAACATCAAGGAAATTAGAAGAAGCTACAACTTTATTGGGTATTCGAAAATCAACAAAAGATTAAAATATGAAGGAAGATGTGATACAAAATATAAATAGTGCTCTAAATTCAATTAGAAGATCTAGAACGAAAAATGTTTCAGATGCACGTAAATTAATACATATGGCAATGTTTTCATCAAGTAATAAAGAGAATTGCTTGGTAAAATCTATGGCGCAAGCATTAGGAACCTCACAAAAAACTTTGCACAAACATCAAAAATTTTGGTTGCAAATAGATTTAAATGAAGAACTCGCTTGTTGGACAGCTATTTGTAGGCAACCATATAAATATAGAATTGGATAAAATGTTAAAAAAAATTATATATTCAAATATTGGATGAAAAATTCATGTGTTTCACCAAAATCAAGGGTTGTGATGCGAAGAATAATAGCACAAAATCAGTATGAAGAACATCCAAAACATTTCTTGGACACCAATAAAATAGATTTGTTCAACAAGTTCAAAGAAGAGAATCATGAAATTGATGTCTCAATCAATGCTTTTGTGCAACAAAAACCATGGTATGTAAAACCTATCAACGTACGCGACACTTGTTGTTGTCGTTATCATGTAGAATTTTAGTTATATTATGATACATTCCTTAATTTTGGTAAAACATTTTGGAAATATTCACCTCCTCCTTCCACTATCAAAGATTTCATATCTCAAATTATATGTGGAATAGAAAGACATGAATTATTTTACCAAAAGAAATGTGTTGGTGGTAAAAAATGCGATGATTGTGGAAATTTGACTAAATTTCAAAAAAAATATCGTACTGATATAAATGATCAATCATTGTCCAACATGAAAGTAAAATGGAAGAGATTGAATATATCCATACATCGATTCAAGGTTCAAGTGGTAAAAGAATTGGTTTACAAGAAGACTATTTTTTTGTGATAGATGTTTTGAGAGAGTTTGAGGCAAAAATTTATAAATACACAAACCATTCCCATAGAGCTCGATGGGAGGACTTTCAATTCAAAAAATCTCGTGAATTTTTTCGACTAGGGACCATTTTTTCAGTAGTTGATTTTGCAAAAAATGACACATTTGTTCCACAAAAAGAAATTCAAAGTGAATACTATCATTCTGACCAAGTCTCCATGCTCGTCCATATTCTATATAGACATGATGAAGAAAATGTTGATAATATAGAAATAACCAGTGAAAATCGACATGTTATTAAAGAATATCACTTTTATATCAGTGACGATCGTACACATGATACATTTGTACAACATTGCTTTGAAAAGATTTATGACTCCTTCAAAAGTCGTGGAATGAAATTCAATGAACATTGGATATGGTCAGATGGATGCACAGGTTAATTCAAATCTTCATGATCATTCTTTTGGTTGTGTCATCTTCATATGAAAACTTGCATTAAATATTGTTGGAATTTCTTTGAGACTGGTCATGGAAAAGGAGAACACGACGTTGCGGGGGCATGCATTAAACGAGCTCTTCGAAGATATCAAATGGACCACTTTGTAAACTGACTTTTCTCAGCTAAAGTTGTTCAATGGTGCATCATTGCACTAAGCGATGACACTAACCAATCAAAGGAAGTACGAAGGTTCATTCAATTTAATTTTTATTAGATTTCTAATTTTAAACAATACATTTATCACAATGATTAACTTTGATGGTATTTTGATATCATATTTATATTCTTCTTTTGATTTTCCATAGGCTTTTTTGGCATATTGGGGTCCAAGATGTAGATATATCGATTGTATATGACATTTAAACAATCAAAGGGACTCGAAAATTGCATTCAACTAAAACAAAGTTGTCCACAAATGTGTTTGCATTGGATAGAAGAAAATATTCGTGTTTTTGTCATGTTTGCATAGAAAACATAGAATCCAATGATGTTTGTGAAAACAAAATGTATGTAAAAGATTGGCAACATACAGAACTAAATACAAAGGGGAAAATGTCCATTGCAATCTTTGAAGAAATGAAATCAGAGGAAACTACAATATCATCTGGTGGTCATCAAGCTTCTGATCTTGTTCGAGAAGGTAACATTTTAATTGCTTTCAAATGATAGAGATCTAGAAATAGATAATAAAATCAAGTACACATGTTAATTTTAAAGTTAATTTGTCATGTTAATTATGATCTAAATTTAAATACATAAGTTTGTTTTATTGTGCAAGAGATGTTTTTTCTGTAATTGCACTTAATATGAACAATGAAAATGTGAAGTATTATTTGATGCGTTGCACTGAATAGAAGATGAAATTATTAGAAAACTATGATGATTGCGGGTTTACATATGACAGAGGGTCTATTATACTGAAAGGTTATTTTTCAGACAAACTAATCAAAGTGGTTATTTTGTTTACTTTCAAGACTATGAACCTGGTGTCATAAGTTGTCATTATAGTCACTTGGTGTGTGCAACACACATAAAGTTGATAGAAGTTGAATCAAAGAAAAAAAAGAAAATGAAGAAATGGAAAATGCCAAAAGCCGATCATAAATGGATCATTGAAGATGACATTCCATTGGAATTTTTTTATTGAACTGCCCAACAATTTGTTCTCTTTGGATTCATCTTTTAGAACTTCCAGAACTCAGCTAAAAATTGAACTGCCTTTTTATGTTATCTGTACAAGTGTTTGCACATGTACATTTTTTGGTACATGCACATGAGTAATTTATACACATGTACACATACACATGTATATATTATCTAGTCTAAACGATTTCATACATTCTCTGGTACAATTCGTCATAATGACATTATTGAAAAATGTACATATTTGTGTATCTAGCATAGTTAATATAATGTAAATTTGAAGTTGTGTGATTTTGTTTTAGACATGTGCCTATTAAAAGTAAATTATAATATTCATTCTTGAATGCAAAATTTGTGGTACGTGTTTTGTAATTTCTAGTTTACTATCTACTGAAAGTATCTTTTCTATGTGCATTAATGGAAAATGTTGTGTACTGGATATATATGTTCTAGAATGAAATTTCAAAATTTTATGATGGTTTGACATATCTAAGAATACCTAGAATCTTATGATTTTTTTTAGATATATACATCGATATGTATTGTAATTCAATCATTTTAACACATATTCAAACATGTACTTCAATCATTTTTATGTACATATATTCATGTAAATTTTTTTTTTGTAACTTTGGCTAAAATATATTAAAAGCATGAAAAACTATATCGAGGAAATGGGAAGAGATGGAAAGTAGGGCTTAGCCTATCCCTACCTTGGTAGTGTTCAAAATAAACCAAGTTTGGGGCTGCCTCAAAGGAGGAAACTAATCCCTTAAGAGTGTGATCCAACCTTGTAATACAAAATATTCAGTGGCCCATATATAAAAAAAGAGCTAAAGTAAATCTTAAGGTGAAAATCATGGAGTTCATTCATCTTTGTCTGTTTCCTCATCCTCTTCCTCAATTAGGTACTTGTATTCTCTAGCAATGGAATCCTCCTTAGCTGTGGGCATTCGAGGAGGCTTCAAAGGGGTTGCATGGACAATGCAAGTGACTAGGTACTCTGCATCGTAATCTCTGGTCCATACACTATCTAAGTCCATAACCCAAATGCCTATCTCCTCCATCATGGGCTCGGAACCTGGAAGCGGGTTGGTTTTCTTGGGTAAAGGCTACACAAATTGCGAAACAGTGGATTTCCTACCTCTTCTACCCTTGGGCTTCTCTGGAGGTAAAACAATATCCCCGTGAATGTTATCAAACACTTGAGGAATTAGCACCTCATGGCTATCAGATGTATAGCCCTCGGTGGATTCCAATCGTTGGTTGTTGCCACGGTGAGAGCGGCCTGAAAACACACCTTTGTAGCTGCTTCTAATGGGTTTTTGTCGCTGGTGCAAGGCCATGGTATGGCTTCTAACCTATACATTTTAATATTTTTTTTATATTTTAAAACATTGATATGTATTATACATAAATATCACCTAAATAATAGATGTACATCCTAAAATTATACAACATTCACACTTCATGTACATCCCAACTTCATTTTATCTTTAACAAATATAGTGACAACTTGATTTTTAAAAACAAAACATTATACCACAACATGTGATCACATGCCAAATGTAGTTCAACTATCCAAAATATACACGTGTATGCATGGTTTGTAATTCAAAATTTCCATCTAAAGAGATTAATTTTATATTTTTAAAAAGTTTATAAAATGACAACTTGAATTTTAAAAATAAAACATTATATCACAATCACATGCCAATTGTATTTCAACCATCCAAAACTTGAGTTTTAAAAATAAAACAATATATCACAACATGTGATCACATGCCAAATGTAGTTAAACTATCCAAAATATACACATGTATACATGGTTTGTAATTCGAAATTTCCATCTAGAGAAACTCATTTTATATTTTTAACATGTTTATAAAATGACAACTTGAATTTTAAAAACAAAACATTATATCACAATCACATGCCAAATGTAGTTCAACCATCCAAAACTTGAGTTTTAAAAACAAAACATTATATCACAACATGTGATCACATGCAAATGTACTTAAACTATCCAAAATATACACATGTATACATGGTTTTTAATTCGAAATTTCCATCTAGAGAGATTCATTTTATATTTTTAACAAGTTTATAAAATGATAAACTTGAAATTTAAAAACAAAACATTATATCACAATCACATGCCAAATGTAGTTCAACCATCCAAAATAGACACATTGTGAAAATGTAATTTGAAATTTCCATCTAGAGATTCATTTTATATTTAACAAATAAAATGATAACTTGAATTTTAAAAATAAAACGTTATATCGTAAAACAAAACATTATATCACAACATGTGATTACATGCCAAATGTAGTTCAGCTAGATCCAAAATTTACACATCTATGTACATGGTTTGTAATTTGAAATTTCCATCTAGATAGATTTATTTTATATTTAACAAATTTATAAAATGGCAACATTTTAAAAACAAAACATTATATCACAATCATGTGCCAAATGTAGTTCAACCATCCAAAATATACACATCGTGAAAATGTAATTTGAAATATCCATCTAGAGATTCATTATGTATTTAACAAATAAAATAACAACTTGAGTTTTAATGTAATGTTCCTTTTCCAGAAACATTGTCAAATGACAAGGCAAATCTATTCTAGAGATAGACTGCAAGGGCATTTATTGGATTTGTCACCTTTGAACAAATAATGAGCTCCAGAGGCTACCTGGCCCACTAGCAAACTCTGTCAATAGAGTGATTTTCAAAGGACAATATCCCCAATAGGGAAATACAACCAGATTGGGACTCTCCCAATATTGCAGCTACAGCAATAACAAATACATCAAATGGAAATAACAGTGACTCATGAGCACATAAAATGCTGGAGAATCCAATGGCCATCATATATTATGACATAGCAGCAATAAGTATAAAATCTTGAGGAAGAATGATCACTCAAGCAAAGCATTAGAAGCCTCAAGAAACCTTTACATGTAAACATGAAATACATAGCTACATAAATAAAGCCCTAGGCCATGACTGTGAAATTTATAGAGGAACTGCTGCATAAAATATAATAATACAAGGATATAGCAATATGAGGCTCAAATAAATTGGGGGAGCATGATCTCAACCCCTGAAAATACAATACATCAAACCTCTAAAATCATTGGCTGAAATCTATACAAAAATGGCATTTTGCAGAAATGCCAGAGTAGCTGGGTAGCTGCAGCTACTCAAGAACTGGAAATACATGGAGAAGGATGAAATGGCTGCAACAAATGAATAATCCTCCTCCAATGGAATTCTGAAGTGAAAGGCTAATCCTTTCACCCAAGACTTCTCCTCCAAGTGACTTTCAATCCCTCACAGCAAATTTCCTCTATGAATAACGCTATCTACTGAAGGGACTGCACTACCAATGATGGAATGTGGTTGGCTTGATGCAAAATCTAGTGGGATATGCTCAAGAACCACAAATTTTGATCCTCCAATGAATAGAACCTCTCCCCACTGGAAAACAAGCTCCGGATGGTGTGTGGAAACCTCCCCAACAACACCCAGCAACACTGCACAATATCTGCTGTAGAAACTGCGGTGATGTAGATGGCTGAAGCTAATGGAATGAATGCTATAATATGGAGGATGAGTGAAATCCTTCATGAGCTACTCAAGAAGGAGAGGAAATCCTCAACAGGATTCCCTCGTGCCTGAGGGCACTGTAGCTCTGCTGAACAACAGGAGGTAGCAACAATTCTCCAAGACTTGGATGTAAAAATGATCAAAGATAATCTCAATGGGCTTCTTTTCTCCTCTTTTAAACACTACGAAGTCTCCTCATTCCTTCCTCTATAATTTTCCTCCCTCATGGAATATTCCTCCACTAAAACTATGTTTTCCCACCTAGTGCTTGCCAGCTCATGCCAACGCAGTTTGACTTGGTCAATTAGGCCTTGTCCACTTGCATTTTAACCTCTTTCACACATGAGGGTGTGAAATCCAGTGCCATGATGATCCCTTTTCACATTGTAAGGGATGTTATTCCTGTTTATTTCATGAATGGGTCACTTTACCCATTTTTATTCAACAAATAAAAATGATGCAACCATAATGTTCCATTTTAGCTTGAGGCTAAAATTGGGACATTACAGTCCTCCCCTCCCACATGTTTCTTGTCCTCAAGCAACTGCATAGAGAGAACAAAATTTCTCCTCCTTCTTCTCTTGTGGCCTCCTCATCCATGGTCCCACCACTGCACAAATATGCTGCAATAAATCTACCCTCCAATGCTCTCTCCCAAGTATGCAAACTGAAAATGATGCTCCTCATGGAAAGATAGAAGGTGTAGTGGAATCATTCCTGCTGGAATGTGGCCTCCTTAAGGTAGGAGTGATGACAAGCATGGGATAATTCTGCTCCCAATGATGGTCCTCTCATCCATGCTATCATCCAAATGAGATACTTAACCCCCAGTTTCTGCAATGTGTTGGGGCTGAATGGAGAGTGTGCTTGTGCTTCTGAAGATGGTCCTCTCTCCATTTGAAGTGCCCATGGGGCTACCTCTATCCTTGGGCTGAAATAGTATGGCCTCCAAGAATGGCCCAAGCTACCCCATCAAGAAAATTAGCCATGAAATGCCTCTGCAAATTCTCCAAGTGGTTCCTCCCACAAGAAGGTACAAGTAGCAAATGTGGCAATCATGGTTTGTCCATGTTGTCTCCTGCAACATAAACATGTGTAATGGGGAGAGTCATGCTCCCAATGGGCTGTACATACAATGCTCTCCAAATGGTACTCCTCAGTAAGTATACAACACTAGAAATATACAAGGAGAAATCTGCAATAGAAACAAGTTGTCAATTGACAACCAGAGAGTGGTTCCAAATCCCACTCATGGAACTTGCGCAGTGCCTCTTGGCCTGCCTCAACATCACAAATAACAAGTGTTGTACTAGCCAGTTTTTTTCTACCACATCATCTCCTCATAAGATGAAACATGAAATACACATTGGTAACAAAGGTGCACACCGAGAAACATGTGGCTTCCCCCACAACCATCACATAATTAGCCAAAATCAAGGCTACAAGTAGCTGCATGTACATCCCCATAAAAAATGCAAGAAGGAAAAAGCCTCCTTGATACATCATGCTCCTCAATCAATGAAAAGAAGTACAATACCAAATATGAAATTATACCTCCTCCATCATGCACTAGAGCTCTTGAGCTGAAATGGCTCAACTGAATGCTCTCCCTCTCCTCCAATGAGTAAGGGAATGGTTGTGCCAACCTCTCCAAAAAAAATCAAGCTCTGCATCTATCCATATGCTGAGCTAGATCATGCTGAATGCCCTCCAAGTGAACTTCTTCTAGCAAGGCAAGTATGCATCCAAATGCATAGCTAGGAAGTCCTCATATGCTGCATGCAAATAATTTCTCCTTGAGACTAGAAACTCTAGCCAAGAAGAGTCTGCCATGATGATAAATGATCATATCATCCACTAGGTGTCTGTCATCTCCATCAAAGACATCCAAGAGACATGCATGCATCAAGATCCTAGGGAATACTCAACCAAAGCTGAGCCCTCCATCCTGGATCAATCCTCCACATAGACAGCGCAGGTATCCTACAATATGGTGCTCCATCACGCTGTTGCCTACTACCTTGAAATCCCCTCATGCCAAAGTCATCCTCCAAGTTGCTGCTATACCCATCATGCAGCTGCTCATGCTCAAATAGAAATTATGATCTCTAAAAATGAGCCTCCCATGAGAGACTATCACCTCCAAATAATCTCCCGATCCTAGGCAATGTAAGCATGAGTGGCCTCCATCTACTCCAATGCATGAAAGAGTCCTTCCTCAAAGGAAGTATCATCTCTCTCACCAAATCTATGGAGCAGTCAACCTGCATCATGAAGATGCAATCCTCTATCCTTGCAGCAACATCTGCCAGCGCAGTATGACTGATGAGAGTGGGTGATGCTGAATGAGAGAGTGTCTCTCTCCTCCTTGAGTCTATCCCAACCTCTCTACGTTGTGTTGAACTCTCCCAAGGTTCCACCTCCTAAAATCAAGGTGCGAGGCCCCCAAATGTGGAGCATCCAACCTCCTCTGCTGATCTAGTGGTCTCCTTGGTGCAATTTCTCCATGCAGTGAGACACCATCATCAATAGATGACTGAATGTATGAATGGAGAAAACCCTCCATGCTTCCACTACGCAATCCAATCATCATCTTAGGCGCATCAATCCTCATAAAATAGACAGGGTGTTTGCTCCTCATCACATGATGCTGATCATCCTCCCTATCTTCTCGTTTTATCTCCATAGCTCTGCACCCTACTATCAATGGCACAGATGTATCATGAGTTGTGCCTTGATCTCTTCATGGGAGATCCTGGGGAATTTCTTGCAAAGACACAAGAATCCCTCTATGTAGAGCAAGAGCTCCTCTTACCTCTGCATGAGGCACTGGATCAACTCTAGCTATTCCAACGCAGTCGCCCTCCTTCTCATCAACATGTAGGGGCAACCTCTCCAAAATCTGATCTCCTTTTGAAAAAGAGACCTCCATGCTCTATTGTGCAAGAATATGAGATGGATACCTTGCCTTCAACAAGGTGTGATGCAAGATTCCAACCTCCTCATCAAGGTTCTGAAGTGGATCTGAGTTTATGTTTCCTTCCCTTACATGCAAAGTCTTGGTTTGTTCCTCTGCATGTGTTTCAAATTTTCTCCTACCAAATCTTTCCACCATTGCTTCAATAAATCTGAAATAGAAAGAAGTATTTTCATCCTCTAAAGAACATGACTCAAATATCCACCATGCATAGGTTTTACCTTTCAAGTGCAGCGCTGCAAATCTGATAGCATCTCCTTTGGAAACTTTGTATTATTGCAACATGGTCTTCAACTCCTCTACCCATGCTTTGGCTGAACATGTAGGTGAACCTTTGAAAGTAGATAGAATGAATCTATCTTTTTGTTGGCTTCCCTTCACCTTAGACTTGCAAAAATTCATGAAGTGAGATGATCTATAAATGCCGGAGTTTGAGACTCATACTCCATCTGAAAATCCTCCAAGAGTTTTCCTCTTGATCACTGTCCTTATTTTCCCATATTTTCCATGAAAAATTGCACGTGACTGCACTGTGCATCAAGGGATGTGACTGCATTTTCACATTCCTCATCAGAAAACCTAGATTTTTTTTTTGCTTCAAACCCTTGTGGAGATTCTTCAAATCTCTCCCTTTTCTTTTTCCTGGGGCTCCCATGAAAGCCCTAGATGAATTTAGGGAGAAGCTTGGCTAGCTCATCTCCTTTCTTCTCTCTTCTTCTCCACAAAGTGGAGTATTCCTCATCTTCTTTAGATGGCATCTTGGTGAAGATCCACAGGCTGAGCCAAGATTATGCTCTGATACCACTGTAATGTTCCTTTTTCAAAAACATTGTCAAATGACAAGGAAAATCTATTCCAAAGATAAACTACAGAGGCATTTACTGGATTTGTCACCTTTGAACAAAGGATGAGCTCCAGAGGCTACCTGGCCCACTAGCAGACTCTATCTATAGAGTGATTGTCAAAGGACAATATTCCCAATAGGGAAATACAACAAGATTGGGACTCTCCTAATATTGCAGCTACAACAATAACAAATACATCAAATGGAAATAGCAGTGACTCATAAGCACATAAAATGCCAGAGAATCCAATGGCCATCATATATTATGACATAGCAGTAATAAGTATACAAATCTTGAGGAAGAATGATCACTCAAGCAAAGCACTAGAAACCTCAAGAAACCTTTACATGTAAACATGAAATACATAGCTGCATAAGTAAAGCCCTAGGCCATGACTGCGCAGTTTATAGAGGAATTGCTGCATAGAATATAATAATACAAGGATATAGCAATATGAGGCTCAAATAAAGTGGGGGAGCATGATCTCAACCCCTGAAAATTCAATACATCAATCCTATAAAAGGATTGGCTGAAATCTATACAAAAATGGCATTTTGCAGAAATGCCGGAATAGCTGGGTAGCTACAGCTACTCAAGAACTAGAAATACATGGAGAAGGATGAAATGGCTGCAAAAAATGAATAATCCTCCTCCAATAGAAATTTTAAGTGAAAGGTTGATCCTTTCACCCAAGACTTCTCCTCCAAGTGACTGTCAATCCCTCACAGCAAATCTCCTCTATGAATAACATTGTCTATGTTAGAGTCAGTCTTTTCATCCCTCCGTCAGAGATCAAAATTTCTTTTGTTGCATTTCATTTTAGGTGTCTCATTCAGTTCAGTCAGCTGCATTCCATTAGGAGCATCGGTCTTCTGACGGAAGGGTTTTGTCACTCATGTCCCTCATGTCATGCACCTGCTGGTCCGTGTCTGTACATCAAAATCAATTTTAAAGTCATTTACAGTCTTGTTTGGTCTCTTGGTCAGCAGGCACATGAGGGAGGTTCAAAATCAGTTTTCATTGCAAAATTTCATCGTCAAATTGCTTGATCATGACTTTTCTTCAAAACTCTGTTTTGAAGAAAAATCGTCAATTTCATCTTTTGTAATAAATGCCATGTATATTTTCAAAGTTTTTCAGTTGTCAAAATCTTCAGGCGCAGCCCTGGTCCCCTTTTCCAAACACCATGCCATCTATCCCTGCAAAAAATAGGCAAGAGTTTCGTCATTCAGCTAAAAAAATCAAAGTGGAAGCAAAAACAGAGTTATGTGAAAGTGCCAAAGTTCTGCAACGTTAGAAAGTGGGCTTGTCAAAAGAAAATCAAAGTCCTTTGTATATATGAGATATTTTCACATTCAACAATACATTTGCATACCAAAACATCAAAGAGCCAAAGTGAAAACATGGAGGAAGCAAAAGTTAGTGTGAAAACCGAAACTGTGCTGAAGGCAACATGCGCAGTGCACTAGGCGTCGGGCGCGGCGCACATAACCTACGCGGCGCATAGGGAAATTTCACATAGTGAAAAAATGAACGTGTGCGGCACATATAGTGTACGTGGTGCACTAGGTTGTGCGCGCGACGCATTGGCCCGAAACAAAAATTTTCTGCCAGTCTTCTCCGAAATCAAATTTGCTTGGTTGCTTTGTGCTTGAATAAGTCAAAATCATTCCCCTCTTGTCTATAACTCATGTTTGTTATTGTTTGAGATTGAAGTATAAGAATTGAATGTCAAAACAAACCCTATCATTTTGATTGGAGAGTTGCTCCTTAGGGTTGTGTGTTGAAGTTTTAAAACAGTTTTGTGCCACTCTCCACCTTGTTTTACCATCTTCCATGATCTCATTAATACTACCCCTTACATCCTAAACCACTTATTCATAAGTCCCATTTTCCTACCTCTAAGTCACTTCATTCCCTATAATTCCTATTTCCCATTTCATTTGTGAAAAATTCCCAAAACCTCAACTTCCCCAAACAGTTCAGTGGCTGTCCCTTCTCCCAAATTTTGTCAAATAAAAAGCCTTCGAAAGACAAAGTACCACTTGAAAATACTTCATTATCATCACTTCCCTATTTCCCACAATCCCTTATTGACTTTGACACATTTGGCAACGAAAATCAAAGACACCAAACTCTTCATATTCACCTCAGGCAACATAGATGAAGAAGGCATCGAGGAGGCGTGAAAGGGCATAATTTTGGCCAAAGCTTCTTTGGTTGAGCATGATACTTGATGATGGACCTTCGGTCCAAATTTCAGCAAATTTGGAGAAAATTTTGTCAATTTTGAATTTTTTGGCTTCAAAACAGGTTTTCCTGCCCTACGCGTAGCGCCACCTTGCGCGCGCTTATGATTGGTAGCTCTGAAGGAGGAAAAATTTACATTTTTGGATTTTTTGTGAAAATTTATGCATGTTCATGAATTACCTAAGGATTTCATCAAGTTCTGGGTTGTCTAAAAGGTCAAAAACATCATAAAAATGGCCTTTCTGCCACTTTTTGCACCCATAGGAAGTAGTGTTGGGATATTGAAGTTTTGGAGGGGCAAATGACATCCAAATACATAACTTCCACTTGGGTTGGAAAGTCGATAGGCAGGGCTTTCCAACGAGCTATCATGAGTGCAATTTGGACTTTGGAAAGGGTCTCAAAAGCAGCTTCCAACTTGTGCTACGCATACAGATTTCAGGTGCGGCGCATAGAGGAATTTGGCCTATTTTTCACTCCACAGCTCAGGATTTCGCCTAGTTTGAACCAGTTTGACTTTTTCATGTAACTCTTGGTTTATATTGATGTAATTTGATAACTTGGATGTAATTTTGGCACATATTTACTTGTTTTAGTAGATTCATTCACTAAAAAGTGAAAAACAACTGAATGAATCAGTTTCCTACCATATAGAGGCAAGTTGTTTTGATGCCTATTTTTCAGTTCCTTGTTTAGATATGGTTGAAACAGCTCCTAGAATGGTGAGCTTGACCCCTATAGGCATGGGGAGGAGTTAGTATTGTCTATATCATGTATTTTCTTAGACATTTTCAGGGTTGGACTCTTGGGAATTGTTGGGCACTTCATTGTACATTCATTTTAGCATTTTTAGCGAAGGAAGGACCTGGGTTTTGCAGCACTTGTTGGGATCCTTGTGGCTCTGTGTTTTGATGGTGTTTCTCTCTATGTAATTTGTAAGTTCACTGATATTTATATGTACCATTTCCTTTCTCTTTTGCTTCTGAAATTAAACAAATGAGTGACAAAGGTAGAATTCATTAGTTTGTTGTGCTCTGCCTTTTAGTTTTGTTTAATTTTCGATTTTTTCATCAGTTTGAGGGGGACCTTTGAGACCCTCTTACCCTCTTCAGCCCCTCACCGGTTTGATCCATCCATGTATTCAATCTAAAGCATCAAAATTATTGCCTACCCTGCCCCAATTAGAATTCTGTAGAAACTGGCCTCAGCCCCAAGCCCAAAACTGCCTTTTCCCTTTTTCCAACAAAAACCCCCAAAATCAAAATCAAATCCTTGCACTGATATACCTAGCCTAAAATTATCATTCATTTCAAGTCATCTCAAAGTCCCTTTGATTATCTTTTGTTGAGATTGACCCGGAGAAAGCCCTCTCCTGTTCTGGTAGGGCTAGCTACCAGACTGAGCGTGGTTTGATGTTACCCTGAACTCTGCCTTCCTTCAGCTTGAGGTAGATTTAGGCAATAACAGTCTACTGAAGGGACTGCGCTGCCAATGATGGAATGTGGTTGGCCTAATGCCAAATATGGTGGGATATACTCATAAACTCCCTTTTCGGATCTCCCAATGGATGGAACCTCTCTCCACTGAAAAACTAGCTCTGTATGGTGTGTGTAAACCTCCCCAGCAACACTGCAAAATATCTGCTGCAAAAAATGCGCTGATGTAGATGGCTGAAGCTATGGCCTGAATGCCTTAATATGGGGGATGGAGTGCAATCATTCATGAGATACTCAAGAAGGAGAAAGTCTCCATGAGACTACCTAAACAAGAAACACTGTGGCTACTGTTGAACAACGGAAGCAACAACAAGTCTCAAGAAAACTATGATGTAGTATGATCAAAATAATCTCAATGAGCTGTTTCTCCTCTTTTAAACACAAGGTCTCCTCCTTCCTTTATCTAAGAAGTTTCCTCCCCTGTTTGAGTGTTCACTCCCACTAAGGTGTGTTGTCCCACTAGTGATTGCCAACTCCTTGCCATGGGTTTGACTTGGTCTGATGGGGCTTGTCCATTTGGTTCATACTTACACTACACACATGAGGTGTAAATCTGACTCGCAGTGATCCCTTTTCACATTGTAAGGGATTTTATTCCTGTTTATTACATGAATGGGTCACTTTACCCATTTTTATTCAACAAATAAAAATGATGCAACCGTAATGTTCCATTTTAGCTTGAGGCTAAAATTGGGACATTACATTTAAAAACAAAGCATTATATCACAACATGAGATCACATGCCAAATTTAGTTGGACTATCCAATTTAAAAACAAAAAATTATATCACAACATAATATCACATGCCAAATGTAGTTGAACTATCCCATTTAAAAAGAAAACATTATATCACAACATGAGATCACATGCCAAATGTAGTTGAACTATCCAAAATATACACGTGTTTTGTAATTTGAAATTTCCATCTAGATTTGAACTTTATGTTTGACAAATACAATGACAACTTGAGTTTTAAAAACAAAACATTATATCACAACATGTGATCACATGCCAAATGTAATTCAACTATCCAAAATATACACACATGTACATGTGTTTCATAGTTTGAAATCTCCATCTAGATTCATTTTATATTTAAAAAATAAAATGACAAATTGAGTTTTAAAAACAAAACATTATATATCACAACATGTGATCACATGCCAAATGTAACTATCCAAAATTTAAAATCATTCTTGATAAAAGTAAATGTCGTTTAAAACTATATATCCAAACAATAAAATATGTCCAAAATTTGTTTCTCACATGAACAATAAAAGTAAATATATATATCTAGTTCAATGTATAGTACATTACAAGTATCAAGTTATATAGAAAATTATATATGACTGCATAGATTTAAGACTATACATAAAAAAGTAAATTTAAGAATAGATCTATCAAATATAATGTTGCACACATATGCATCATCCATCAAATACAGATGGATCTAGTGTCTGTGCTAACAAAGTCATGATCCTCAGGCTATCTTGTGAAGCATGGAAAATCTGTACACAATGTGTACAAACATTAAAATTTAATGTTTTAAAATTGAATGAGAATTCTAACTTCATGTAAAAAAAAAACAAAATGAAAAAAAAAAAAACACGCAATACCTCATGTGGTTCCCTCTCCATTGTGTTTTGTTGCTCTTCCCTTAAAAATTCCTCCACAAGAACATCTTCCACAATAAACTGTATAATATACATGTACAAGTGTATATATATATATATACTAAAAATTTTCAAATGAAAATTCATATATAAACTAATTTTCAATAATATTAAAAAAAAGATAGAAAACTTTTTCAAATGCTTCAAATGGTGTGGATGTTCATGTCTCCATCATCCATTCCATTGCTAGAGTCCGTGGAGAAGGGAAATCATAAAAGTATAAAATAACTCAAGATCTAGATCGCAATTTATAATAAAACTTTTGGACTTAAATTTATAAATTATAACTTAAACATATTTAAGTGAAAAATTTAATACTTGTGATGGTAGATTGGGCACATCTCCAAAGGGTGGCTCCGAAAGAAAATCTCCAGAAACCTAAAATTCAAAAAATTTAAGACTATAAAATAAGTCAAGATCTATATCTCATTTTTTAATGGAACTTTTGAGCTGCAATATATAACTTAAAAACATATTTAAAAGTTAAAAATTGTTCATACTTGTGATGGTGGATTTGGCACATCTCCCAAGGAATAAGAAGGTACCTCCATCAAAAAAACATCCGACGGAATCAGAATCTGTTAACATTTAATTATATATACATGTACATCTGTGCACAATTATTTATTTAAAAAATATTTCATCATGTTTCGATATATATAATAATAGATAAAAAATAATTTTACATCATCATTTTCACTCAAAAAACACTAACATGTGCCAACATATCATCTTGATGGTGAGAACCATCTTGATTGTGTGATTGATGGTGAGACCGATCTCGATTAACATCTTCGTTCATCAAGCGTGAGAACTGTGAATGGTGTTAACATATATGATATATTTTTGTTAGATTAATGTATGCAAATAAATGTATTTATATATGTATTTTTTACAGATTGTACATGTGTTAAAATAATCACCCTAACCATTAATACATACTGATCCCGTTCCCTCTTGCTCATGAATAATTAGGTCCTTCCAATCATTGCAATAATTTTTTGCATACGTTCTGAGATCTTCAACACTCATGTTGTCTATCTCTTCATATGTATGATACACAAAATTATCATGTGCATTCTCTCGTGCTCTATCGATTCAAACAAACATCAACTCCACCCAGTCCACTCTGAACATTGTCAACGATGGCATCCCTTGATTCTCGACTAATTTGAGAAGTGGCATCCATCTCTAACTGCAAAGTTTCAACACGAAGAGGTTGACTAACCAATGGTAGCTCAGGGCGAGGCAACTTAGCATCACACTTAGCACCCCTACGATCACATAATCAACCTTTCTCAGGACCAAAAAATTCATAGGGAAGGTCATTATAATTGGGTTTCAATCCCAAAACGAATTCTGCATAAAATATTTTTGAAAAATAAAGTGGAACCTTGTCGTTCCATGGGAATATTCTATAGGCAGCAAGGTTCCTATCATACAAATGGCCAACTATATCAGGATGCTTGAAATATTTCACCTTTAGCATCTTTCTTTTCAACCCATCCTTGAAATTAAACATAGACTTGGCAATTTCTGTTGTAACTCTTTGTTTAACAACCTCTCATGTATCAGGACCCATCACTATTTCCTTTATTTTTCTCATCACTTCTACAAAAGTATCAGTGGTTGGCCCAAGACTTGGGTACACATCTACTAGTTTGCCTAAAGAGTGAGTAACTATTTCCAAGACTTCTCAACTCTCAGAAGGGAGTTTCAAAAAAATGAAATCTCTCTTCAATTTTGAATGAAGATGTTGACACCTTTTTAAGGTGCATTTTTGCATTTTTTATTCGCAAGGTATTTCATAAATGTCAAATGGATAAGTAGTGGTTGTTGTACAACCTTCTTCTTGAATAACACGTTCTGTCCTACATCGTTTTTGAACAACATTTCGAGCAACATTTTCATCCTCTACATCAATATATAAAAAAATTTATATTAAAAAAACATGTAAACAAATTTATACAAATTGAATGAAAATAATATTCAGATTGATGACCACCTCGATATGGTTCGCTAGCAGCTTGCCCACCCTGAGACTGTTGAGAACCAAAACGACCACCAATTGGTTGAGAACCAACATGACCATCCATTGATTGGCCTCTAGGGGAATGTATATCACCACCCTCACACAATTGGGCACCACCTATTGATGGGCCTCCAAGGGAATGTTTACCACCACCAACCTCACGTGACGAGAGAGAAGCTTCATAAAAAAAAATGAATTTTTAATCAATTCAAAAATACATTCATACATATAACTACATGTACATATGATTGATTAAATTCCCTGAACCATACCACGATTGTGTGAACCATGGCACTGCTCCATTGATGGAGTAGACACTGTTATCCTCCTAACTCCTAAAAAATAGAAAAATAAAACTTATTAAAAACTAATTTAACTCACAAAATTGATAAAAAATCAATTGCACATGTACACACATGTATGTATGGAGATAAGATTATATTTAAATACCATGAACATCCCTTGATCCATGATCCCCCTCTTTCGTAGAGGCATGAAATTCTATTGATATTCACCTTTCATCCTTCATGATATATATGGATATATCTACAGTCGACATTTACAATTATTTTTAAATTACTATTTAAAATAAATTCAAAAACTTTCAAAAAATTAATGTAATTTAGTACACAAATTATGTAAAACACAACTTTCAAAGCGCTAATTGATGTGTGAAACTCAATTTAAACAAAAACTTGTTAAATTCCTCACATTTTGACTTTATAAAAATGTGAAGTTCACCAAGTTGCGCTTTACATGGTGGGAGCACACTTGGTATATAATTGAAAAAACCACATGGTCATTAAAAATGATGCATTTATAAGTAAAAAACACACACATATCAAAGATATGTTACAATGTCCGTCAATAAATTTTGAAGGAGAGCGTCTCAATACTAATTCATCTTTGAGAGATGAATCTTGAATTTTTGAAGGAGAGCATCTCAACACTAATTCATCTTTAAGAGATGAATCTTGAATTGGCATTGCCCCGTATAATACTAATTCATCTTGGATAGATGAATCTTGAATTGGCATTGCCCCACACAATAGATCACCAAACGTCTTATTAACATTTGCACAATGTCTTATACTAAAAAATTGAAATTGGCTAATAATATTGTTTTCTTTTCCATAAAGTTGTTTTAGCCTCTTTTTCTTAACTTGGTACATGCCTTTCATCTGGTTACACACAAGTTCAGAATTGGTGAAAACTACAATTCCATTTTATCCATATTCCCTAGTTGTTCCCAAGCCTTCTATTAATAAAATATAATATGCCTCGGTGTTTGTTGTTCTTCCCGGTATATTGATTTTCCTTTGGAGGACCTTGTTTGTCGCAATATTGCAAAGCACATATGTAATCACTTCTTTCCTTCGTTTGGGATAGCAAGAAAAATTTATGCATAATGTCCATTTTTCAACCATATTTAGTGGGTTTTTTGTTCCCTGAAAAAAACAAATTCAATAGAATATATTAAATTAACATTTATTGCAAATGCATGGGAGAAATGACATGTGCATAGTTTGCAAGTTTGCCTTAAATTTTAAGGGAGAAATCACATCTAGAAATGACATTCCTTAAACTTTTCATTTCCTAGAGTTTGTGGGAGAAATGACATGTACATGGTTTGCCTTAAAGTTTGCCTTATAGTTTGTGGGAGAAATGACATAGAAATGACAGAGAAATGACATAGAAATGACATGCTTTAAAGTTTTCCTTAAATTTTATGGCATAAATGACACATGTATGGGAGAAATGACACATGTACATGGTTTTCCTTAACATTTATGTGAAAAATGAAATATAGATGACATGTACATGGTTCAAAAAACACTACAAATTGATAGAAATGACATGTATGTATGTAAACCCACCTTCGTGTGTTTACCTTCATTGTTCTTCCTAGTATATTCATTTTGCTTAAAGTTGGCCTTGATTTTATGGTAGAAAGCATTGAGTTTGTGGGGGAAATGACACATGTACATGGTTGTGTTTTTACCTTCGTTTTTCTTTCCGGTATATTCATTTTCCCTAAAGTTTACCTTGAGTTTATGGGAGAAAGCCTTGAGTTTATGGGAGAAATCCTTGATTTTGTGGGAGAAATGACACATGTACATGGTTTGCCTTAAATTTTGCCTTAAAGTGTGTGGGAGAAATGACATGTACATAGTTTGAAAAATTATTTTATGCACTTACTAAAATTTATTTGAGAAATCGGGGAAATGACATGTATGTACAAAGTTTGCCTTAAATTTTATGGGAGAAATGGCATAGAAATGACATGTACATGGTTCCAAAAGCACTATCAAATTCCTTAAATTTTATGGGAGAAATTCCTTGTATAGAAATGGATATTACAATGAAGAAATTTTATTTAGATATGTTTCAAAGATTGACTATAGGGGCATTTACTGGATATGTCGCCTTTGAGAAAGGATGAGATCTAGAGGCTACCTGGCCCTTTACAGACTCTGCCTTTAGAACTTGTAGAAGTTAACACTCAACAGACAGACTCAAATCCTATGGAATTTCAGCCACTTTAGGTTCGGTTTTTAGGCCTTAAAGATTTCCTTGAATTAATGGGAGAAAGACTTGAGTTTGTGGGAGAAATGACATGTGCATGGTTTGCCTTAAAGTTTGCCTTAAAGTTTATGTTACAAATCACATCTAGAAATGACATGCCTTAAAGTCTTCCTTACCTAGAGTCTAAGGGAGAAATGACATGTACATGGTTTGCCTTATAGTTTATGGGATAAATGAAATTCCCTTATAGTTTATGGGAGAAATAACATAGAAATGATAGAGAAAGGACATAGAAATGACATGCCTTAAATTTTTCCTAAAATTCTATGGGAGAAATGACACATGTACATGGTTTGCCTTAAAGTGGTAGTGTTTTGCACTTACTAAAATAATTAGTGGTAGTGGTTGATGAAGTTATGTCAAAAGTCACAAATTTATGAGTTTGTGGGAGAAATGACATGTACATGGTTTGCAAAATTATTTTATGCACTTACTGAAACAACTAGTGGTAGTGGTTGATGAAGTTATGTCAAAACTCACACCTTGATGAGTTTGTGGGATAAATGACATGTACATGGTTTGAAAAATTATTTTATGCACTTACTAAAATAGCTAGTGGTACTGGTTGATTAAGTTATGTCAAAATTCACACCTTAATGAGTTTGTGGGAGAAATTACATGTACATGATTTGCAAAATTATTTTACGTACTTACTAAAACAACTAGTGGTAGTGGTTGATGAAGTTATGTCAAAAGTCACACCTTGATGATTTTGTGGGAGAAATGACATGTACAAGGTTTGCCTTAAAGTTTAGTTTTCTTTGAAGTTTATGGGATAAATCACATCTAGAAACCTTTACTTTGACATCTATAAATATGCTAAGAACATTAAAAAATAATTTTCTACTTGCATTAGTTATGTCCTTAATAAGAAGTATGATTTAGCACCTAATAGATTGTCTAATAATTTATATTAATTTCATTTTTTGCTTGTACTATCAGTCATCCTTGATATATACAAGAATTTTACAACTTGAACATCAACCTACATTATCATCATATCATTGTACATAATCTAGATTAGCAATATCCATTACATCATAAAACACTCCACTTTGAACATTTTACAAGATTAGAAGCATCATGGAAGGTGTAAATTTAGGTACATTAATAAAAAATAGTTCTAGCATCAACATAAACCTATAGTAGCATTATCGTAAGAAGCCAATGGTCTTCATTACTCAAATAAACCATTTCTAGCAATCATTCATATTAACATCATGCCTCCAAATGCATAAAATGATAAACAATTAGTGGTAGTGGTTCATGGAGTTATGTCAAAAGTTACACATACCACTCTACTCTACATATAGGTATCATGCTTGATCAACCTTACCAATACTTTTGTAACTTATCACCATTACTAATCTGATTTCATTTTTGTAGTATCACAAAATTGATAGATAAAATTAAATAAAGTTGTCAAGTTATATACATCTCACACATTTAATTAAATTTTAAATCAATAAAAATAAGAAAATAAGAATCCTAGACAAATCTTATCTAGCCCTAGTATGCATATATCCACTCTAGATGTATGGAGGTTTGGTAAAAATTTCTTGAATCTCTAAGCAACAGAAAATTTCTCCTATGCAAGAGTCATTAGTTAAATCTTGCAAATCACTACAATGTTGATTGTGTTGTAGATATACATGTGGTTATTCTGCTATGCAAGAGTCATTAGTTAAATCTTGGCACTATAGTGTTGTGGACTCAGTTGTAAGATTAATTATCAACAACTTATTCTTCCCTTTGCACCTAAGGTGTATATAAAGTATTCGATTGAACTTCTGAGTTTTATGGGAGTAGATACGCAGGTAGCAACTGTAGTTTCCCTTTCACTTTTACAAAAGTAAATATGGATTGTTGATTGAGGCTTTCTAATGAAAAATAAGCTAAGGTGTATATAAAGTATTCTATTGAACTTCTGAGTTTTATTGGAGTAGATGCGCGGGTAGCAGCTATAGTTGCCCTTTCAATTTTACAAAAGTAAACATGGACTGTAGATTGAGGTCTTCTAATGAACAATACACAATGGGGATCTAATAATATGGTGCCATGATTATAGACACCTTAAATAATTTACTTAACAATTAAGAAGCTCACTCGAAATTTTCAAAGAATGGTAAAGAAGATTTGTAATTTTTTGATGATTGTTATGAAGGCAAGAACAAGAATGAATATTATGAAATGTAGAGATAATGAAGGTGATCATAGATTTGCAATTAATATCATTGTCAGTGTCAAATTCATATCAACACAACAAACTCTGTTGCACAATTTTTTAATATTGTCACAATGGAGGTGAGAAAATAATGCCATCATTTATGCAGGGATTACTATAAAATACAAACTACTTTTGCATTCAAGCGTTTTTGTTTCTACCATTTTAAGACAGAATTGTGCAAGAAAATTTTAAATATTACAACAAGAAGCAGAGACCAGTGATAAAGCTACAATTAAGAAAGAAGGCACTCAAGGTACGACATGAAGGAAAGGTGCAAGATTTAAATATTACAATAGGAAGCAGAGACTAGTGATAAAGCTACAATTAAGAAAGAAGGTACTCAAGGTACAACATGAAGGAAAGGTGCCAGGAAATTTTAAATATTACAACAGGAAGCAGAGACCAGTGATAAAGCTACAATTAAGAAAGAAGATACTCAAGGTACAACATGAGATATAAAGTCACAATTTATTTCGTTTATTCTTAACACGAAAGACAATGGTAAGAAACATTTCCTTGGCAAGAACTGGAGGGTGGAATATTTAAGAATTTGGGGTATATTTTGAAGGTCTAATCTATGAAAACATTTGAGGATATTGCATATAGCTAACAACAATCAAATAGCATTGTTTGGGTAGGTAAGTTTGTTGCGCTAATAGAATTCTAAAAAGAAAATTTTATAGCAAAGGTACTAGAGCTAGATTTATAGCTTGGACGAATGCCATGAGGCTTCTAATATATCACACTATTTAGCATAGATATCCATTAGTTTAACATTGTTTAACACAGATATTCAGACAAGTTTAGATGGTAGATCTTGGTGAAAGTAAGCCTTTGCTAAAAACATAGGTCAAGACGACACATAGGAGGATTTTCGTCTAGCTGGATTTTCGGAAACCACAAGATGACAAGGCCACAATGAGATGACGAGGGAGGAGATCACTGAAGAATTTGCAAAGGACGCAGATTACCAAACAACAAAGAAATCAAATTAAAACCTACGAACAAAAAAACAGAGCAATAAAATTAAAACTGACAAAAAAATACACAAAAAAATAAACAGATGACAGAGAGCAACAACAACAGCTTTCTCACCTTCTCGCACAACAACATACAGATGACACAACAAACAACAAAAACATATGCGACACATATTATGCAACAATGGTGACACAACAACAACAACTTTCTCACCTCCTCGCACAACATCTTTCTCACCTCCTCGTGCAACAGCGAACAGATGACACAGGAAAGAGTAAACAGAGATGCGAGACAGATTCTGCGAAAATGGTAACAAGCCAGAAACCTCTTAAGGTTTGCGGGCTGGTATATTTATAAGCCAAATTTGAGCTGAATTATTTTAAAATTTCGACCGAACTAATAGCTTGGTCGGACTATTAGTTCGGTCGAACTTTGGTTGTCGGTTTTCCCATCTCCAGCCAAAAATGTTTTTGTCCACGTCGTCAATGTAAACGATAGAATTAGTTTGGCTGAAGTAAATTCGAAACTTCGGTCGAACTGTTGGGAAAATGAATTTTCCACCTGCGTTTCTCACAAAAGTGTAACCCACCTTCACATTTTTACCCTAGTATATCATCAAAAAATACTAACACATTTTTTCTAAGGGTGGGTTTGAAAACGAAATTAATGAAACTTTGAAATGTATAAGGTGCATTGGTAAGGCCAAAAGGCATGACCAGAAATTCATAATGATTTTCATGAGTTCTAAATGTTTTTTTCAGAATGTCTTCAGTCTTCATTCTAATTTAATGATATCCTGAATGAAGATCCAAGTTGGTGAAGTAAGTTTCTCCATGTAATTTATCCAATAATTCATCAATGAAGAGAATAATAAATTTATCTATAATAGTGAGCTTGTTTAGCTCCATATAATCGAAACACATGTGCGATGATCCATCCTTCTTGTGCACGAATACAACTGGAACCGGAAAATAACTTTGACTAGGTTGAATTATACCAGCCTGTAGCATTTATGCAACCATCCATTCAATTTCTCTCTCTTAGGCATAGGCATATCTGTAAGGCTTGATATTTGGAGGAACACTTCCTCGAATCAAATGAATAGCATGATCACGGTCACAAATAGGTGGTAGGCCTTTGGGAGTCTCACATACCTTGGAATGATTGTCTAATACTTTTTGGAGATCTGGAGAAATAGATGATTTCGATATTTGAACCTCTAGTGAGCATAATTGTGGAATTACACCACGTTTTTATTTCTTTAGAATATTTTTCATGCCATTAGAGATAATTATCTTTCCCCTTAATTCAACTTCTTTTCCTTTCCAAAAAAAATTCAAAAAACGTTATTGAAAATTAAAATCTATAATACCTAAAGATTGTAACCATTGGACACGTAGTTTAAAATTAACACCAGCCATTGGAATGGAGAGCATTAGAATATTCAATACATATTCCCCCATTGTTATCTTGATATTATGGAAATTTCCACAGGAATTTATTGTTCCTTCATTTTCAACCATCACTTGACACTCTCGTGTTGGGTATAGGAAGCAATTCAATTACTTGGCTACCTTACAATGAATAAAAATTATGGGTACTATCCGAATCAATCAACATTATTACTTTTTTCTTATTGATATTTCCTTATATCTTGAGGGTTTGAGGAATGGTAATTCCTACAAATGCATTAAAAGATATCGCAGGGATCATTTCTTATTTCTCTAGGGTTGAATCATGGTGTATATCCTCTTCTTCTGAAGTTTCTTGATCCTTTCATTCCTTCTCTTCACAATCTATGTAAAATATTTTCTTCTTATCACACATATGATCTTTAGTGTATTTTCTATCACAAATTTAGCAAAGCCCTTTTCATAATTTTTCTTCCAATTGTTGTCATGTCAACCTTGTAGGTTGTGGAAGGCTAGGAGCACACATCTATCTTTATAGTTATTAGTGCTAGGCTTCCTTGTTCCCATAATTTTTATTTCAATTGTCCTGGAAAATTGAATGCCTTCTCCAATGAATCAGGTTCCCAAAGCTGAACCTCATGTTGGATGTTATCCTTTAAAGTCCCTATGAAGGCATAAATCCTATGCTCTTCTGGAATATCATTTACCGTTATATTCAACTTTTAGAAGTCCTCAATGTGCTCTTCCATTCATTCATTTTGTTTGAGATTTATCAGTTGGCTAAAGAAGGTGTTTCTCTTTGTATCCTTAAAATGTGCTATCATTTCCTCCGTAAAAATTGATCGAGTGACAAGTAATTTACAAGAACAAATCCATCAATACCATACAGCCTGATTGGGTTCTAAATATAAAGTTGCAATGCATACCTTTTGTGTGTGTTGCACATTATGGAGATCAAAATATTGCTCCATCTGTAGAATCCATGTTACCGAATCCTTGCCATAAAAATTCCTCACATCGATATTTGGAATATAGTGGGTATTCAATCCAACGTTAGAGTATACTAAATCATGATTAACATTTTTTTTTCTCATCATTAGTTTCATCACTTTTTCAAATCTTCTTTTAAACCATTCTTCAAATCTTCCATGTTTTCTTCCATTTGTGCTTCTATACCATCCATATTAGATTTCATTTCATCCTTAAAAACCTCGATGTTTGATTTTAAAATATTCATGTCACCTTTTAAACCATCCATGTCCCCTTTTTGTTCATCTTTGGTTGTTCTTTGTGAGAGAAAAATTTGTTGCACTTGGTCCCGTAATTTTTAGATATCATGATGTGCCAAATATTCCTCCTCATGCGTCATAATAGAGCATTATGAGGGCTTAATGGGTGTGGAATTATTTTTTTGGGAGGAATTTTATAGCTCAATACTGATATCTATGCTTCAATATTCCTTTTAAATAACTTCACACTGATTTTCCAAACAAAAGCTATGCAATTTAAAAACAAATACCCACATTTTTCTTACTTTTAGGAGCTCGATCTTGAAACAGTTGTAAATATGTAATTTCAGATCTCCAAGGTCTAAAATTAAGTCCTTTTATAGCCATCTGAATCTACTTTCCAACCCCACAAGTCATATCGAGATTGGATTCTTCAAACAAAGCGTTATGCCCGATATACCACGATGACTTGATTATAGATTGATTTGGTAGAGTGAAATTATATGAAGTTCCTGCAGGTTTTAACCCTGTACATAAATTATTTACAAATGAATTCTTAAAAACAAAAAACAAACAATAGCGAGAGCATAAAACATAAAACAGATATACACAGATATTTTTCCCATGGATCCCAAAAGCAGGACTACCAGCTTGATTTTTCATTATATTCCTTTTAGTGTTTCAACACACACACGCACACATATATACATGTCGAATCATTCATAAACCCCTATCCATTAACTCAGTTTTAGAACATAACCATAGTTACCTTAACCAGACATACAAAATACGAGGGGCTGAAAACCATCATGCCCCAAAACCATGTGCAAATACATGCACAAAACCATAGGCAGGCCCACCCACAGAAAAATAAGGAAAAAAATTTCCTGGGGCACTACACCGGACCCCACGCAAGCAGATACCCACCCCCTGTGGACCCTTGTTCGGGTGGGGTTGCCGCCCCCCCTATGACCACCACTCCCCCGCTGCACCTAACACAATGAAAAAGGGGGCTATCGCATGCGACTAATCGTGGAAAGAATATATCACATACGCAATATTCTCCCACTTGTTGTTTTCTTTCCGTGGGGGACCACATGAGAGCTTAGTCATTAGTGCAGCCCTTTAACACCCATTTTTTCTCTACACCAAGAGAAATTTTGAGTTCTTAAAGACTTTGTCAATGCAACTGCAGCATTCTTCAAAGTGTCCACCTTTACCATCAACACCTTTTTATCCTCAACCATATCTCTCACAAAGTGATATTCAACATCAATTTTCTTCATCTTTAAATGATAAGCATGGTTCTTAGCCAACAAAATTGCACTTTGGCTATCACAGTCTATCCTTATAGCTTGCTGCACCAACCCCATACTTGAACACAGTCTCTACAACCAAACTTCTTCCTTGCTTGCATGAGTGGCTGCCATGTATTCTACCTCTATAGTTGAAAGAGCCACTACAAACTGCCTTTTACTCATCCAAATGAATGCACCTACAAATAAGATAAACACATGCCCACTTATATATATTCTTTGGTATATATCTCCAATCGCAATCTGCATAGAAAAACCATGGATGTCCAAAACTCTGTCCAATCCTGGTCTTTCTTCATAGCACAAACCATAATCACTAGTTCCACAAAAATATCTGAAAACCCGCTTCACTGCTATCCAATGCTCCTTCCCTAGTTTTGACATAAACCTGCTCAATACTCCCACAACATATGCAATCTCTAATCTAGTACAGAACATTTCATACATTAGGCTACCCACTGCACTTACATATGGAACAAGAGACATATCCTCCTCTTCTTCTTGTGTCTTGGGTCACCGTTCAGCAGATAGCTTTACACCTACAAGAATAGGAACCTTCATCGGTTTACTATCTTTCATATTGAGCCTATGAAATATTTTCTCATATTACGTCCACTGGTTTAACTAGAGCATCCTCTTTTCCCGATCTCTCTTAATTTCCATGCGCAAAATATAGTTTGGAGCACCAAGATCCTTCATGTCGAATTTGGAGAACAATTGGGTCTTCAAATTCTGGATAATTTCTTTGTCATTTCCAATTAGCAACATATCATCCACATACAAGACCAAATAAATAACACGGTCACCAATTAATTTAAAATATAAAAATTGATCCTCTTTGCTTCTAGTGAAGCCAAGTCCTTGTATATAGGTATCAAATTTCTGATACCACATCCTTGGTGACTATTTTAACCCATACATCGACTTTTTTAACCTGCATACCAGTTCTTTCTTACCCTTCACCACAAAACCTTCAGGTTGCTTCATGTATATCTCCTCTCCCAGATCCCCATGAAGAAATTTTGTCTTCACATCCATCTTTTCTACATCAAAATAAAATGCAACAGTAATAGATAAACTTAATTTAATAGAAGTAACCTTGGAAATAGGAGAAAAAATATCACCAAAATCAATTCTTGGCACCTGGGAATAAGTTGTTATACTAAGCAAGCTTTTTATTTCTCCACCTTTCCTTCTACATCATCTTCTTCTTCAACACCCATTTTGTCTCGATGGGCTTCCTTCCAGCCGGAAACTCCACCAGATCCCATGCCTCATTTTTGTGCAAGGATTCCATTTCATGAACCATGGCCTCCTTCCAGAGTTTTCCATCCTCTGAATCCACTGTCTCCCTGAAAGTTCTAGGATCTTAATCAGTGATAGTTAAAGCAAAAGTAGATGGACTATACCTTTCTCACTGCCTTCTTTCTCAAAGTAATCTTCTCACACGTAGAGTTTTCGACTCTTCCTCTTTTGAATCTTGGTATGTTGTAGAGTTTGATTCTTCCTCCTTTAGCTCAAAATCTATCTTCTCGATTTCCTTTGGTAGGTATTCATGTTTAACAACATCTTCCACCTCTCTAAACACCACATCTTAGCTGTACACAACCTTCCTTTTTTCCAGGTTTCAAAACTTGTAACCTTTTAAACCATCCTTATACCCAATCAAGATGCACATTACCTTTCATATTTATTATCCAACTTGGTCATTTTCTCCTTTGGAACATGTACATATGCATCACATCCAAATACCCTCAAATGTGAAAGAGAGGGTTTCTTACCAGTCCATACCTCATGTGGAGTCTTATCCTCCAACGCTGATGAAGTTGATCTCTTAACCAGGTACCATGCAGTCTCCACTGCCTCTGCCTAGAATTCCTATCCTAATCCAGTACCACTAAGCATGCTTCTTGCCTTTTCCTTCAACGTTCTATTCATTCTTTCTAAAACTCCATTTTGTTGAGGTGTGTATGGATTAGTCTTATGTCGTGCTATACCACACTTCTTATATAACTCTTCAAATTCCTTCTTTCAGAACTCTCAACCATTATCTTTCCTTAGCACCTTTATCTTCTTCTCTGTCTCGTTTTCCACTAGAACCTTAAATTCTTTAAATTTGTCAAAGACTTCAGATTTCTTCCTCAAGAAATATATCCATGTGTTCCTTGAGAATTCATCTATGAATGAAACACAGTACACATACTTTCTGAGTGATGGAACCGACACAGGTCTAAACACATCACTGTGCACAAGCTCTAATATCTTGTTCGCCCTCTTAGCACCAGAAGGAAAACTGACTTGATTATGCTTTCCACATACACAATGTTCACATAAATCGAAATCCAGAGAGAAATTAGACATACCTTCTACCATACCATTACCATGAAGTATCTGAAGGCCCTTCTCTCCAATATGTCCAAGCCTTTGATGCCATAGCATTGTCTTTTCTCGAAAGACCACTGGATTTCCGCTTCAGTTTGAGGAACAACATAACTGTTGCACCCATCAATAACTATGCTACCCTGAAGCTTGTACAAACTTCCAATCCGAACTCCCTACATTAATACCAGTGCTTCCCTAACCATATTGTAGGTACCTTTCTCAAACATTGATTTTACACTTGCATCATCCATCTTGCTTACAAAAATCATATATTTGGCCAATGCAGGAATAAGCAGAACACGAGAAAGTGTTCTAATCCTTCCACCTTGTAGCTTCATCTTGAATTTTCCACGTTTGATGATTCTGGACTTCCTATCATCCACGAATAATACATCACCATCATCATAGTTCTCGTACTCACAGAACCACTCCCTATGGGGCGTGAAGTGAAAGGATGCACCTGAGTCAATCAACCATGCCTCATTATATACATGTGTATTTGAATAGGAAGAAAAATACAGACCCCCACCTTCATCTGAGGTGGTTTTTGCCTCTGCATAAGGAGATTCATCATATCCCTTTCCTTTCTTAGAAGAGTTATATCTACAGCCCATTTTGTAGTGCCCTTCCTTTCTGCATTTTCAGCACACCTTTACAGGATTTCCTGGAGATTTATATCTCCCTCTAGATTTAGATATCCTACTCAAATTTTTTTTTTTTTATGTTCTAAGAATTTCCTCATACAGATAAAGAATCTCCATTCTGTCCCTCCATATTTCTTCATCTCATTTCTTCCGAAAGCAAGGCTGAGACAATTTCATCAAAATTCAAGGTAGTTGTATTTCTACCTATTGCAATAACTAGACTGTCCCACGAATCTGGTAGAGAACACAACAAACTAATACACTTATGTTCATCTGATATTTTATATCAATAGATGACAACTGACTTACCACCATATTGAAGGCATTTAGATGCACTATCACCGACTCTCCATCCGTCATCCTCAAGTTATACAACTTTTTTCGCATCAACAATTTATTCACCAGAGACTTAGATT
Source organism: Pinus albicaulis (assembly GCA_034641835.2). NCBI lineage: Eukaryota > Viridiplantae > Streptophyta > Pinopsida > Pinales > Pinaceae > Pinus > Pinus albicaulis. The sequence continues at coordinate 6,581,604 of MU968389.1, forward strand.
GGTACAAAGTCCCTAAATTGACCCAAAAATTCTTCATCGTAGCTTCCCCAAATACATTCAACAATACTAAAATCGAGATACACAACTGTATTGTTCTCTTTGACTTCTGATCCAACTTTTCCCAATCTTCATCTAACATTGTCGTTGATTTAGTACCAGGATCTACCGTGAACCACTAATCTTTATCCACCAGCATATCCTCCATCTTGAGCGTCCCCATCTCAAAACTCTGACCATTAAACTTCTCGATCTATACCTTTCCACTGCTCTCCATCTTCTTTCACCATAAGAATCGATCCCGCAGATCTCAAACTAAACAAGGTCTACCAAAGGCCCGAGAAAAAGACCCTTCAGCAAGAAAGGCATCCCCTTGAAGACGAAATGACTCTCATACCAAATGTAGGTTCTAACCTTGTACATAAATTATCTACAAATAAATTCTTAAAAACAGAAAATAAATAACAGTTAGAGCATAAAACATAAAACATATATACACAGGGATTTTTCTCGTGGATCCCAAAACCAGGACTGGCGAATTGATTTTTCATTATATTTATTTTAGTGTTACAACACATATTTATACATGCCTAAGTATTCATAAAGCCAAATCTATTAACCTTGGATTAGAACATAACCGTAGTTCCCTTGACTAGATCTACAAAATAATAGGGGCCGAAAATCGTCATTCCCCAAAATCATGTGCAAACCCATGCACAAAACCATAAGTGGGTCATCCCAACCATTCCGCATGTCAATGTTTCTACCTTCAACCCTGAAATTGAAGCCCCATATTACATAACTAAATTATTATTCTTGAAACAAAAGTTCTAATGATTTTCCCTAGGTCACATGTTTAAGACTAAATTTTGGGCCCTACGAAAACCCTAGCCTCCTTGGATCATATCTCTAAAAATATAGTGAAAAAATATCTAAAATTTTTAAACGAAATTCAATAAGATTTTGGCTCGACGTGGTCGAAACTTTAGCTTCTCAAACCCTGCAAAATAAACATCATAGAAAATTTCCAAGATGCCTTGTTTGAAGAAACGAAACCCTAGAATCCAAAGCTTTGATACAAAATGTTATGTAACCAACTCACAAAATAGAAGAAAATATAGATCAATGACTTAAAAATTATCCTATTCGAGGGGGAAACCTAGTTTACATTACATAAATGAACAATTTTTGTATGATTCAAATGAAAAAACCTCCTTTCGATATAGATGAGTCTAAGGGGTCACACTATAATCAGAGCTGACATAACAATAAAATGTAAGGGCACAAAAATAACAATACTGGGATTTGATAGGGAACCATAATAACAATATGGGGACTACATGGGAAAGAAAATAACAATAAGGGGGCTACACTAACAATAACAAAAAGGGGCTAGACTAGTATTATAGGGACCTAACACAATGAGTTTTGTCATGAGAGCTATATACCAAGTGTACATGTCTATTGAGCTCCTTTTCCTGCACACATATGTAGGAGCTCCCACATGCTCCTATGCATCATGTACTAATATGTCAGCTTCTTTGGTTCGATTCCTCCCCTCTATGGAAGATTTTGGTCAAGTGGGTGCCTCCACTCGGCCTCCTCTCTGCTCCTCTACTTGTGGCTGCTCCACAACATCCTAAAACTTTGCATGAGGGTCCTCCTTTGGAGATAGAATCTCCACCTCTGGTGGGATACTCAACTCTTGGACTAGAAAGAATATCATAGCATTGTCATCATCAAATTTTACATCTCTCCTCACTATTTTCATCCCGAGGGAGGGAAAATACACCCAAAATTTATGTGGTGTCTCTATGTATCCTACAAAGAATCCCATCTTAGTTGTAGCCTCGAGTCTCTTCCCTCTATCCTTGGAGACATGAAAATACACAAAAGCTTCAAAATTTTGAAAATGAGATTCATATGGATTCCTCCCAGAGAAATATTATTTTGGTTTGATTATGCCAAGTATTCTATGCGAGCTTCTATACTATAAATAAACTACAATGTTGCATGCTTCTTCCCATAGATGTAATGGAAACCCTTGCTCATTAAACATGGCTCTTTCTTCTCTGACTATTGTTTTGCTATTCTTTTCAGCCACCCCATTGTGTTGTGGGTTATGGGGTGCTATCATTTATCTTCTAATACCCTCTTTGGCACAAAATTCATTGAAGGTGCTAGAAACAAAATTCTCCTCCATTATTACTTCATAGGGAATTCAATTTCTGACCAGTATCCTTTTCAACCAATGATTTGAATTCAACAAATTTTGAAAACAAATCATCCTTATTTTGCATGAATAATATCCAACATTTTCTAGAAAATTCATCGACAAAAATTACATAATACATCTGTTTTTCTGTAGAGGTTGTAGAAAAAGGTCCAACTACATAATAGTGGATTCGCTGAAAAGATTGCTCCAATTCTACTATCTCAACCCACGAAGGTATATTTGACATATTTCCCCAATGTGCATCGCTTATAGACATCATTATGGTTAAGAGTGCATTTCGGGACAACAATCATAATATGTTGCATGATTTTTAAGGCTCCACGGTGTAAGTGTCACATGTGCCTCTGCGAGGGTTATCCAACATCTCAAATATGCACCTTTTCTTGTTTGATATCCACTGAAGCACAAGCTTCCACCTCAAATTTGTAGAAATTCTATCGAAAATGGTAATAAAAAAATCATGATTTAATTATCCCTTGAATTAAATTAGGAGAAATTTTTTATTCCACATCACACGACAACAAAAAAGTGTTAAATAAGTTAGTTTTACTTAGTTGGCTCAGTTAATTCGAGTTGAGGGCCTAACTTGAGTCATGTAGAGTGGTTCCTAAATTTTAGGATCCTAGGTTGAGTTTAATTTGAGTTGTAATAATTTACTTCAGTTAAACTGAGTTAAAGTGAGTTAAACTAGTTCCAACTGTTGCAGGTTCTAGTGGGAGGTCTAGTAGGGTGTGTATTTAGTGATCAATCAGGTAACTGATAAATCATCCATAATTAACTCATTCATGTACTATATACGAGTTATCGAGTTGATATTGGAGTTTAAGGGAAGTATATTATCAGTTGTATAACTATCCAAGTTGTATAGGTGGTGAATGCAGCCAGAGAAGGGCCTATAGGGATTGCGTAATTATGTGTAAGGAATTTCCCTAAATAATAGGGGTTCATTCCCAAGGAAACAGTTCAAGGAAATAAGAGCCTAGAAGGCATGAAAATTGGCTAATCATTGGCCAGAGTCGGCTTGTAAGGTAGTGAGATAAACTATACTAGTGCAGAGGTTGTTCAAGCTTGAACAAGCATTGTATTTCTTCTCTATTTTTAATTAATGCAATACAAATAGGAAGGATTTTTGAGCAACGTATTTCCCCTAGATATATCATCATGTTATGTGTGTTAATTGATTCATGTTGCATGGTTTTGATATTTCTTCTCAATTTTGAAATGATTTCTGCAGATGAGTAGAAGTAGATTTGTCTTATTTTTTAGGACATTACATGATCATTATTGAATATACAATTAATTTATACATGGTATGTGGGCTATAATCATAGTAGATAAGAGAATTAGAAGTTATCTTTGCGAGAGAAAAAAGTTTGTAGATCTATTATTCACAGTTAGCATGATGGAATTATATGGTCTAAGGCTCAAGTATTCCCTTGAGGGTAACTCAAATTATATTTCTTGGAAGGACCAAATGGAAGTAGTAATGGAAGATAATTGGCTGAAGGAATTCATTGATAATGATTTCCCAAAACCAGCACTGGCTCATGCACGGGATCTAGAAAATTGGAAGAAGAGTGTTGCCAAGGCGAGGAGGATCATATTCGAGGAAGTAGGAAACAATATTGTTTCTAATCATCATGGGAAATAAAATCCATATGAAATGTGGCAAACATTGACATATGTTTTCCCGAACAATAGTGATCATACTAAGCTGGCACTCAAAGACAAGCTTCAGAATATCAAAATGAAAAAGGGTGACACAATACCACAGTACCTCGACAGGTTCAAACATTTCGTGATGAACTTGGGAGTGTTGGTGTTACATTTGTAGAATATGATCTCACAATTCTATAACTTCTAGGCCTTCCCAAGAGGTAGACAAGCTACCAGGATTTGATCAATGGTAGGGAGAAGCTACCAAAGTAGGAAATATTGTGGTCATATTTGGTACAAGAAGATTTCAGGAAGAACACAAGAGATGGGACCTCATCCAAGGTTGAAGATGAGGATAACTATCCCTTGGATGGAAAGTAAAATAAAGGGAAAGGGAAGAAATCCCATTCCAAAGAAGAATCTGGTCAAGGAGGAAAGAAGCAAGACTTGTCAAAGATTAAAGGTTTTCATTGTCATTAGCTGGGACACTATGCCACGAAGTGTCTACATAAAAAGGACAAAAGGAATCCCTCATGAAGACATACTAGGAAGCTATAGCATCATAATTAGATTTGTATTTCACCCTCATGGCATGCATGGTGAGACCGATGATGGGTAGTGTGTGGTGTATGGATAGTGGATCCTCATTTCAAATGACGAGAAACAAATGATTTTTCAGTTACTTGGAGGAGAAGTACCTATAGATGCACATCAATATGGGAGATGGAGGAAGGTATAACATGATCAGTATCGGTATAATTACTTTTTAGAGGGATTATGATTCTCCTCTCACATTGAAAGATGTCACATATGTTCCTGCTCTGAAGAAGAATTTAGTTTCAATTTCCATGTTGGAAGACCATGGATATGATGTGATATTTAGCAAAGGAAAATCTTTCCTTCATCATATCTCCATGGGAAAAGTGAAGCAGATCGGGGTTCGGGTAAAGAACCTCTACAAATTGGATGTAGAAGACTATGCTTCCTTAAGCATGAAAGAAGAGAAGGTGCAAAGTGGAGATACCAGTGAATTGTGGCATAGGCGACTTGGACATTTGCACCATAGAGCTCTGAAGATCACGCAACATATTTCTATAGGAATTCCCAAGGGTTCACTACAGTAGCAAGATACATGCAAAGGGTGTACATTGAGGAGGTACACCAAAGCCACCTTTCATGATAAGGATAGTAGAATGCGAGAAGTACTTGAAATAGTTAACTCATATGTGTGTGGACCTTTCTCGATAGCCTCCACGAACAAGCACATGTATTATGTTATATTTTTAGATGGTTTCTTACATAAATTCTAGATATCCTTCATGTAGAAGAAAGAGTAGACATTCTCAAAAATTTGTGAATTTAAAGAACTTTTTGAGAAATACACTTGCAAGAAAGTGAAGGCTATTAGGAGTGATAATGGTGGAGAATATGTGGCGAATGAGTTCAAGAAATTCTTTGCAAAATAAGGAATTCTACAAGAGTTAATAAAACCCCATAACCCACAACAAAATGGGGTTTCTAAAAGGAAGAAAAAAAGTATTATGGGAGTTTTATGAGAAATTTTGCATGATCAGGGCCTACTGTTGCACTTGTGGGTTGAATCATGCAACATAGTGGTACATGTGCAGAACAAGTTTCCTCATTGGATACTATGGATGAGTACACTAGAAGAATCATTTTTAGGGAAGAAACCACATGTGTCACACTCAAATATCTTTGGTTCATCAGTTTACTGTCACATTTCCAAGGATGAAAAGAAAAATCTAGAACTGACAATAGAGCTGGGCATATTTGTGGGGTACATTGATGCACCTCACAACTATCAGGTGTACCTTCCATCTCATACAATGAAAATTGCTCATAGAGATGTTAATTTTTATGAAGAGAAGGACATGAGATATTCCCTTGAGTTGGAGCTTCAATTTCATGTAGATGAGGAGCTTTTAGCTCCAAAGGAAGAATCTTGGGATGTTGTGGATAATCCACAAGTAGAGGAGGAGAGAGTGGAAGCACCCACTCCTGCAGAGACATCCAGAGAAGGAAGGAAGTGCACCAGGGAATCCAACTGATTATTGCATGATGCTAGAGAGAATGTAGTAGCACCCACATTACAGTGTAGGAAGAGGAGGTCATTGGATCGGTACACTAGATACATGGCTCTGATGAGAGAGCTAGTTGAGACAGAAACATCCTTATTAGAGGAAGCAGTGTAGAATGAAATATGGATTGATGCAATGGCAGAGGAATATGATTCCATAGTCAGAAATAGTGCTTGGGAAGTGGTTCCATGACCAGAGAATAAGTTCGTGGTAGGTTTGAGGTGGATATACAAGGTGAAGCAAGCAATAGATGAAATATTTGAGAAAAAAAGGCCATATTTGTGGCCAAGGGGCTCTATCAGGTGGAGGGAATTTATTACGAGGAGACCTTTGCTCCAATAGCAAGGTACGATTCTATAAAATCAATTCTAGCACTTGCAGTGCAGATGGGATGGAAGATCCATCATATGGATGTGAGGAAAACATTCCTAAATGGAGTGATTGAGGAGGAGGTGTACATTGAACAACAAAAAGGATTTGAGACCTTCAACAGATAGTTACAAGTGTACAGACTCAAGAGACCATTCTATGTATTGAAACAATCACCCTATGCTTACTACACTAGGATCGCCAACTATTTCACGAGGATGGGCTTCACTAAAAGTGAAGCATGTGAAAACCTTTACCATATTGTGGTTGAAGGTAAATTGTTGATTATCGTAATATATTTCAATGATTTTATTTTAAACAATGATTAAAATTTTATCAAATATTGCAAAGAGGAACTTGCAAGATAATTTTAGATGAAGGACATGGGACTCATGCATTATTTCCTTAGTTTGGAATTATGGAAAATGGATAGGGAATTATTTGTCTCTTATGGAAAGTATGAAAACGAGATACTAAGGAAGTTCTGCATGGAGAGTAGCAAACATATGGAAACTTCTCTAGTATGTAGTTGGAGGAAAGATGATGCCACTTTAGGTGAGGGGGTGGACGCAAAAATTTACAATAATTGTGTTGGTTCAATCATGTATTTGGTGAACACACGACCATACATGTGTTATGTAGTTATCCATCTTAGTAAAGCAATGTTTAAGCCAACCAAACTCTATTGTAGGGTCACTAAACATGTGTTTATATACCTCAAAGGCACTACTCAATATGGTATTTGGTACAAACAAATAGAGGGAGTGAACCTTCATGGTTTCACAAATGTTAATTTGGTGGGGATTCCATCATATTATAAGGGAACATGAGGAGAAGTCTTTAGTATTGGGTTATCAACAATTTCTTGGCGCAATAGGAAGCAAATATCAGTTGCACTCAATTCAACAGAAGTAGAGTACATGACTGCTAGTCAAGAATCCTGTGAAGCTATCTGGATGAGGAAGATTCTTGTTGGGTTTTTTGGCCAGATGATGCATCCCACTATGATATATTATGAAAATCTGAGTTGTATCGAACTCTCTAAAAATCGAAATTTTCATGATCGATCCAAGCATATCAACATTCGGTATCACCATCTATGAGATTATGCGCAGAGGCAGATTGTGTTGCTGGAATACATTCTTGTTGGCTTAAGGGGTCCTGAACCATGTTCAAAGTATTTGTGCAGACAAAAAACCCTCCAACTACTGGCCCTTTCGGTAGTGATCTAGTTCCGTAGACCAAAGTCTCACCTAAATGAGTATGGGGGGTGTTGGAACCAGGTTTTCACACCTTGAGGGAGATTTTTATGTGGAAGACGTAATGTGAATTACTATAGATAATATAAGAAATGTTTGCACGCAGATTCAATGGTGAACAGATCTAACCCCTTCACAGATTATCACAGAATACTTCGATATAATTTCATACAAAATAGTTAATTGTACTTCATTCAAGTCTAATTATTTTACATAGACTAGTACTTACACACAAATGCAATTACCCCATTCACTGAAGTAAATACAGAATGATAGAACAGATCTAGATCTACAACAGATAACAGATAATCTAAGACAGTAAATCATATAAGAGTTCGAGTTCGCCAAAAATTCCTTCTTTATTAAGAGATTTACAATTTAGTACAATCTATCCTTCTGCACAGACAATAGAAGAGTCTGTACACAACTGTGGACTTAGGTCTCCACGCACACTACTAGCAAGAGAATTTCTACCTAGACAAAAAACCTAGACTAACAAAGACACATAACCAAAACTAATCCAAGATTTCATGATCTCCTTATTTACTCGACTCTTACATATTTATACTATCCAAAACATGCACATACCATGGTCTCAAATCATGGTTTCAGACTCATGGTTTTCCCTGTAACCCTTTAAAATAACTAAGGTACTTTGACAATCCCCAAAGCCCCTTTGACCATGTACACACAACGCATACAACAAAACTTAAACAAAAGTAAACTAAAGAGTACCCCAAGGGACCTTACTCCAACAAGCCCCAAACATAATCTCGTGACTTTTCCCAAGTCACTATGGGGCGGTCGCCTTCACCTTTGTCTTCAATGCTTCCACAAAGCTCTCGAATCTTACTATGACTTTGATTCTTTGCACGATGGCACTCAGTGCTTCATCCACCAACTTGGATGTTGTTGTTCCCTCAGATGCCATTTTGATGCTATGCTGAGTCTCTTATAGGCTTTTGAGGGTGTTTTCTAGGTTATGTGAAAGTTGCAGGGCTTCCTCGACCCAAGGCTATATCTGTGTCTCAAGTAGTTTCTCGCATCGGTGAAGATCCTCAATCTTCATTTGAATGGACTTGTCTTCGTGTAGTCTTGAAAGCCTCTGTGCTGGCACCAAGGTTGGTTCCACCACTCTAATCTCTATGAATTGCTACTCTTTGACCTGGAGTTCGCTCTTTAATTGTTTTACCATCCGGTTGTTCTGAACAAAATTTCGAACACCCATGGCCTCATAGAAATAGTGTGCCACACTTTGAAACTGCTGCTAGGATGTTGGTATTTTCTGCCTTTACCATGACTGCGCGTTGTGCTCGGACCTCCGACGGTGTGTCTAGTTGGAGCTTCAATTGCAGCTCAGAAATCTGTAGCTCAAATTCTGTGTGGATGGTATGGATTTCTATGCGTGACGGTTTCAATGCAGCGACCAGGATTTCTAACTTAGCTGTTGGTGTGCCTATGGTAGGGACAATGACTTCTGGCAGGTCACCGCACAAGCAATCAACCATTAATTCTAGTTCAACACGCTAATCTTAACTGCTCGTCGTGCCTCTTCTGCACTTTCATGCTCCTTCTGCATCCTCGATAATTGTTGTTGCACCTTTGTGACAACTTGGGAGGCGTGGACCTCCTGGAACTACAATTCAGCCACAATAATTGTATGCATGGCATGAAGCTTTCATCTAGGTAGCATTGTCAGATCGATGCCAACCTCTGCACAAGCTTGCACATTAGTGTGCAAGTCAGGCTGCTCCACTGTAACTATCGGCCCTAGGACATGAAAAAATCAGTTGTCTATTGGCATAACAATGTTTATGGGTTGCCCGCTCGTTTATCCGATGGTATCATTAGGGGAATTTTTAGGTCTAAAATGGACCTCCTAAGGAAATAATAAAATCATAGCTAAACCAGTTAAATAATATTTATGAATTTACAATTCACTTTTTGCACCAAAATCCATGTAACCATGGTTAAATTCAATACAAATAATGCATTTTTCCTTTGTACTTGAATAACTTAAAGTAAAATGTAAGTATAAATTCATAAATTCTTAATTATAGAATATACTATTAATTAAAATTTATATTATTCAAATTATATAATAACATGTAATTAATATGCTATATAAAAATAATATAATATAATATATTGTTATATGTATGAATTTTATATTACATATTGAATTGATTTGATTTATAGCCTAAGAAGAAATAATATATAATATAAAAATGAATATAATATATATTCTTTAACATTTAGATTATTTTTCATAATATTATATATACTAATATATAATATTAATATAATCATAATGAAATGAATTGAGTTTTATTTAAAGTTAAAGAAAAAAAAGTATTGAAATATATCTTTAAAATTTATTGAAAAAAAAAGTATTAAAATTTAGTATTTTTTTGCCCCAAACTATGTTGAACCTAATATATTTTTTTTCAACATACAAAACTAATATACTTTTTTTCATCCTACAAAACTAAAATGTCTTTTTTCTTTAATTTTAATATGTTTGTATTGATATTAATATAATAATGATATTATTTATAGATTTGATTTATCCTAAAATTACAAGGTTGCATTTTTGTTTATTTTTATTTCATATGTATAATATATATGTATAGATATTAACTTAAAATTAATTTGAAATTGTAATATTAAATAAAATGAGATTAATATATAATTTAAAAATAAATATTTCAAAATATACAAATATAATATTTATTGAAAAATGTGTAAATACATGAAGAGTGTAGGGATATGTATTGTTTCTTTCAAAAAATATGAAATGAAAATAATAATATTTTATTCGGAAAGTCTGAAATGAGATTTATTATGAGTAATTACTTTATGACTTTAAAAGTACTTAGAGCACTACCATAGTTAACCATGAGTTTTTATCCACCATTGAGAATGTGACAAGTAACTACCTTTAACTCAAGCAATGTCACCTCAACCATTAGGGCTAATGTCATCCCCTAAAATGTGATTGGTTCTAATAAAGTGAATTTTGATTGTACATTTTCCTTATGATTCCCATTTTAGACCTCAAAATTCACCTAATATTTGGTTGCATGCTTGTTTGATGTAGGCTCACTTGCTTCACGCTCTCTTGTATGTCGGTCGCTTGCATTTTAAGCTCCTGAAGACCCAACTTTACACCCTCGAGAACTAATTTGTATTGAGTCTCCACATCATTCCATAGGTCCTCAGTTGCATGTGTTATTATGTTTTCAATTGAACTAAGTTCTTATTTAGTGAGTGTGATGGCCTCTGTCCCTGTCTACTTGGAACCCTTCCTCTTTTTTCGTTTTCCTGGTGATGAGTGCGACCCGCACTTTGTGCCTATCTGAACTTCAGTCTGCGTGGAAGGTGCACCAACACTGTCCCCCTCTTTTACTTCAACGTCCTTTTTGAGGTCAATGGTTTCCCCTGTCGTGGTAGGCTCAACATATTTCTTTGTGTCCTTCTCTGTGTCCTTTCCTTTCTGTTGAGTGCTCTTCTACGACTCCTTGGTCGTGCGCAACTTGGTAGGAGTCTTCAGCACAGTCAAGGAGGCACCCCTAGTGGTGCGTTATTCTAATATCATAATATGATTGTGTATCTTAGATTTGGTATTGTTGAATGTATCTGGGGAACCTACGATGAAAAATTTGTGGGTGAAGTTAGGGAATTTGTACCAATCTAAGTCTCTAGTGAATAAATTATTCCTGCGGAAAAAGCTGCATAACCTAAGGATGAAGGATGGAGACTCAGTGACAGAGCATCATAATGCCTTCAATACTGTGGTAATTCAGTTGTCATCTGTTGATATTAAAATCTCATATGAAAATAAGGTCATCAGTTTGTTGTGTTATCTACCAGATTCGTGGGACAGTATGGTTATTTCAATAGGTAGCAATACAACTACCTTGACTTTTGATGAAATTGTCTCAGCCTTGCTGTTGGAGGAAATGAGACAGATAAATATGGAGAGTCATAATGGATATGCCTTATCTGTACGAGGAAGGTCCCATAACATAAAAAAAAAAAAATTTGAGTGGGATATCCAAATCTAGGGGGAGATCTAAATCTTCAGGAAAGCCTATAAAGGTGTCCTGGAAATGCGAAAAGGAAGGGCACTACAAAAAGGACTATAGATCTAAAGCTCCTGAGAAATGAAAGGGATCTGATGATGCTCCTACTACAGAGGCAAAAACCACCTCATTTGAAGGTGGGGATGTGTATTTGGCTTCTTCTTCAAGTACACATGTAGATCATGATGCATGGTTGATTGACTCAGGTGCATCCTTTCACTTCACTTCTCATAGGGAGCGGTTCTGTCAGTATGAGAAGTATGATGGTGTTGATGTCTTATTAGGGGATGATAGGGGGGCCAAAATAATCAAATGTGTAAAATTCAAGATGATGCTGCGAGGTGGAAGGATTAGAACACTTCCTAGTGTTCTACATATTCATGCATTTGCTAGAAATCTGATTTATGTAAGAAAGATGGATGATGCAAGTGTAAAAACAATGTTCGAGAAATATACCTGCAAGATGGTTCAAGGAGAACTGGTATTAAAGTGGGGATTTCATATTAGAACTCTATACAAGCTTTAGGGTAGAATTGTTATTGATGGGTGAAACAGTTCTGTGGTTCCTGAAAGTGAAGCCGAAAGCCTAGTGGTCTCTGGAGAAAAGACAATGATATGGCATCAAAGGCTTGGACATATTTTAGGGAAGGGCCTTCAGATACTACATGGTAATGGTATGGTAGAAGGTATGTCTAGTTACTCTCTAGATTTAGGTTTCTATGAACATTGTGAATATGGGAAGCAGAATCAAGTGAGTTTTCCTTCTAGTGATAATAGGGAAAATTAGAGCTTGTGTACAGTGGTGTATTTGGACCTCTGTCGATTCCATCACTAGGAAATTTTGTGTACTATATTTCATTCATAGATGACTTCTAAAGGAATACATGGATATATTTTTTGAGGAAGAAATCTGAAGTCTTTGATAGATTTAAGGAATTTAAGGCTCTGCTGGAAAACCAGACAAAGAATAAGATAAAGGTGTTGAGGACATATAATGGTGGAGAGTTTTGCAAGAAGGAATTTGAATAGTTTTGTAAGAATTGTGGTGTAACATGACAAAATACTATTCCATACACACCTCAGAAAAATGGGGTTGCAGAATGAATTAACAAAACGCTGATGGAGAAGGCAAGAAGCATACTCAGTGATACCAGGTTAGGATAGGAATTTTGCGCAGAGGCAGTGGAGATTGCATGTTACCTATTTAACATATCACCTTCATAAACGTTGGAGGATAAGACTCTACACGAGGTATGGACTGGTAATAAACCCTCTCTTTCACATCTGAGGGTATTTGGATGTGATGCATATGTACATGTTTCAAAGGAGAAAAGGACCAAGTTGGATAATAAATCTGAAAGGTGCATCTTTATTGGGTATAACGATGGTTTAAAAGGTTACAAGCTTTGGAACCCTGAAACAAGGAAGGTAGTGTACAACCGAGATGTGATGTTTAGAGAGGTCAAATATGTTGTTAAACATGAAGTCCTACCAAAGGATCCTGAGAATACAGAGTTTGAGCTAAGGGAGGATGAATCAAGCTCTACAACAGAACAAGATTAAGAAGAAGAAGAGCCACAAACTCCAGTTGTGAGAAGGTCAGTTCGAGAAAGAAGGCAACCAGAAAGGTATAGTCTATCTGATTTTTTTTCAAATTTTTCTTTAAATATCACTGATGATGATCCTAGAACTATCATGGAGGCAGTGGATTCAGAGGATGAAAAAATGTGGAAGGAGGGCATGGTTGATGAAATGGAAACCTTGCACAAAAATGAGGCATGGGAATTGGTGGAGTTGCCTGCTTGAAGGAATCCCATCGAGAGAAATTAGGTGTTTAAGAAGAATATGAATGTAGAAGCAAAGGTGGAGAAATACAAAGATTGGTTAGTAGCAAAAGTTTATTTCCAGGTGCCAAGAATTGATTTTGGTGATATTTGTTCTCATGTTTCCAAGGTTACTTCTATTATATTACTTTTATTTGTTATTGTTGCATTTTATTTTGAGGTAGAACATATGGATGTGAAGACAACATTTCTTCATGGGGATATACAAGAGGAGATATACATGAAGCAACCTGAAGGTTTGCGGTGAAGGGTAAGCAATAACTGGTATGCAAGTTAAAAATGTCTCTGTATGGGTTAAAACATTCACCAAGGATGTGGTGTCAGAAATTTGATACCAATATACGGGGACTTGGCTTCACCAGAAGCAAAGAGGATCACTTTGTGTATTTTAAATTAATTGGTGACCATGTTATTTATTTGGTCTTCTATGTGGATAATATGTTGATGATTGTAAATGACAAAGAAATTATCCAATATTTGAAGACCCAATTGTTCTCCAAACTCGACATGAAGGATCTTGGTGCTGCAAAATATATTTTGGGCATGGAAATTAAGAGATATCAGGTAAAAAGGAAGCTCTAGATAAACCACAAGAAGTATGTCGAAACAATATTGCAAAGGTTCAATATACAGGATTGTAAACCGGTGAAGGTTCATATTCCTGTAGGTGTAAATATATCTATTGAACAATGTCCCAAGACACAAGAAGAAGAAGACGATATGTCCTGTGTTCCATATGCAAGTGCATTGGGTAGCCTGATGTATGCAATGGTCTATACTAGACCAGACATTTCACATGCAGTGGGAGTATTGAGCAATTTTATGTCAAAATCAGGGAAGGAACATTGGACAACAGTGAAGCGCGCTTTCAGATATTTGTGTGGCACTAGTGATTATGGTTTGTGCTACCACAGATGACCAGGATTGGACAGAGTTTTGGAAATCCATGGTTTTGTTGATGTAAACTGGGTTGGAGATCTGGACCAAATAATATCTACAAGTGGGTATATTTTTAGCCTATTTGGAGGTGCAGTCAGTTGGATGAGTAAGAGACAGTCTCTAGTGGCTCTTTCAACTACAGAGGCAGAATACATGGAAGCAATTCATGCAAGCAAGGAAGCATTTTGGTTGCAGATATTGTGTTCAAGTATGGGGTTGGAGCAGTGAGCTATAAGGATAGACTGTGTTTACCAAAGTGAAATTTTTTTTGGCTAAGAACCCTGCTTATCATTCAAAGAAAAAGCACATTGATGTTCAATATCACTTTGTGAGAGATATGGTTGAGGATAAAAAGGTGTTGTTGGTAAAGGTGGACACATTAAAGAATGTTACAGATGCATTGATTAAGACGGTTAGCACTTAGAAGTTCTCTTTGTGTAGAGAAACAATGGGTGTTAGAGGGCTGGACTTATGACTAAGCTCTCTTGTGACCCCATGCAAAAAGAAAACAACAAGTGGGAGAATGTTGGGTATGTGTTACACAACATTTTTTCACTGTCCCTGCAATCCCCATCTCACCCATTGGAGGGTCATTTCTGTGAGAAATAAGTAGTTTCATGCCTTACAAAGACCATCATTGTATCCCTTTACATGAGAGTAATATTCCTTCTATTGACAATTCCCTAAGCAGAGACTCAAAAACCCTTGTTTTTGCCTTGGCATGGGTAGTCAGTTATGCCCTCGCACCGAAGGAGAAGATTAACACTGGGCCTCGTGCTAGCTGGCACTCTTTCCCAGTTTTCCACCCACGCCAAGCTATTTATGGAATGTTCTTTAAAAATAGAGGCGAAGATTCCACTCCAACCATCTCGAGGATGAGTCGTTGGGAGTGGTTGAACTGATAAACCATGGACTCCCTCCTTTATTTTATGGTTTCCACCTATTATGGGAACTCCCTAAAGGATAGGCCTCCCTCCCACCTTTGTAGGGATCCTAACCTCCTCCTTTTCCTCTATAAAAAGAAGATATCTCTCTTTGCACAAGCTGGCTGAACAACTGAAGAACTGAACTTGGAGAATTAAACATACGGGAGAGATAGAATAAGAAGGAATTATTTTGAGAAAGCTTGAGTCCATGTCTTTTGAGAGAGCTTTATTCCATGCCTTTATCCCATCTGAATTCCCTAACAAGCATCTGAGACACTCTCCAACTGAACCCCGCTGGAGGATACCTCGACGTCAAAGCTTTGGTTGTATCTCTTCCTTTCATTAATACATATACATGACTACTGTTTGGTTCCACTTTTTTGTTATGACATTTGTTTAATGCAATATGTTTTTCCCTCTTTGACTGGCTAATAGTTATGAATGAAATGTTATTATATCATATGTTGTTCTTGTTTTCTAATTCTATGTGCAGGTATCCGAGCATGACTGCGAAAGGATTGTGACTTGCCGAGACAGGAGCGAGAGGCCACCACCACTACAACAACGACGACAGCATTGGACTCCAAGTAGGTCGATCTACCGTGTCCTCTTTTCATTCAATAATTAGGAATCATCACTTTAGCATGTCTCTTTTTTTCTAGACCCACTCTCGAGCTAGAGGGATCATCTATGTCCGCAGAGAGGATTTACCTATATAACAAATTGGTGACTCAAATAGGAAACAGTGCAAGTTTTTCGTTTCATCATGTTGGGTTAGTTTCAAATTTTCTTATCTGCCTTTCCTGGTTTGCTTGCTTAGTTTACATCTTCTGTTCAGCTCCAAAGTGTCAAGATTTACCTCTGCTCATTAGGTTTTGGTTTTTCCTCTTTTTCCCATAGTTATCTAGCTTGGCGAGTTTTTCCTCTAAACAGTCATTCCAATTGGCACAAGTTGCTCTTTTTGCAGTTGTGCCAACCCCTGTATGGTGTGGATTACAGCCTTACAGTCGCACCAACTCCTGTAGGGTTTGGTTTGGCCTACTTAATGAGTCTTTTGGTCAATTGTGCTTGTTTCTGGGCTATTTTTTATGTGTAATTATGCCTTTGAGACTGTTTTGACTACTTTTGTTTTGTTTTTCTCGGTCATTTGTCCATTTTCTTATCAGTGTGAATTGAGGCCTTAGGGTTTCTAAGGGTTTGGTACAGTGATCCTTCTATTTGGAAACCAAGATGTTTTGATTGTTGTAAGTCTAATTCTTGGGTCCATTGCACTAATTTTTCTCAATTTCTTTGAGTGATTTCTTTAGTTGAATGATCATTTTGTTTTCGATTGATTCTTATCCTTATTGCTCCAAGCATCAACTACACTTCTTATTTTGGATTGTTTTGAAAACTTTATCTTGGTTTGGAAGATTGTGACATAAGTTTGAGTGATTTCTTATGTTTGTTTTGTGTTTTATTGAGTTATTCAATTTCGATTCCTACACAAAACTTAAGCTAGTGTTTGTTTTCATGTTTCATGTAGTTAGTGCATCATGCACTTCTTTCATTGAAAATAAAAAAAACATATTTTGCATTCTTTCTTTTCACCGAAAGTGAAATTTTCTTTTGCATAACTAGCGACTGATTATCTAGGAAAGAGTTTCATTTTCTTTTTATTGTGTTAGATGCATTAGAGGACTTTTTCACATACTTTCATTGTTTTTTTTTTTTTGAAAGATATTTATCCTTCTTGTAACTAGCATTAATTGAATTAGAAATGATGTTCATTTGCATATAGCTTGCATTTAGGAATTTTGAGATCCAAACTCGATAGGGCCTTAAAACTGAAACATAATTCAAGATCAACTTTAAAATTTATTCAATCAACCTAAGCAAGCATTGAAACTTAACGCTCACATTTATAGGTCTAAGCTAGTGATGTGTTCTGGCGTCGTTAAACCTAGCAGCTGTCGCTCGCCATCTGGCATTAGACAGTGCTAGCACAGACTTGTGCTCCTCGTACTGTCAAGTATATAAAGGGAGACCCATATAGGTTGCAATCCTTTATCCATAGGAAGCAGATTATGCCGCCCTATAGCTGTGATACACCGAACACAGCATTCGGGGAGAGTACCTGCATGTACGTCAAGTCCTTGGTCATTTCTCTTTCATTTGATCACCAAGGTGTATATGGCAGTTCACAAAATCTTGGTACACCCTCTTGCTTAGATTACCTGAGTAGTCACTTAGATCTTTTCGTGACTCTTTAAAAAGAGAAGAGATCATCAAGTGTTTTTCCTTTCACGCTTGTTTCAAACTAAAAGTGATAGAGTCACCTTTTGCCTGTTTCGCGACTCTTAAAATATGAAGCGACAGAGTTTTGTTTCAATGTCTTAAAAAATTAACCGTCCACGAAATATTCTTGGTTAAAGTTATCTTCCTTAGTGTGTTGTTTTAGGGTTTTTTCCAACGACAACATTTCTGGAGTTTACCAACCAAGGAATCCCCTCCGAAGGGAATCTTGGTCCTTTTTTTTCTTTTGGGAATGTTGGTTCTCCTTATATGGAAACATTGTCCCTACCTGGGTTAACTATTGGGTTGCCTGTTTGGTTATTTTTGACCTCTGTGGTCTCGAGTGTTCCGCCCACTGTACAACCATCTCCTCCACCTGAACAACATCATTTTGCTTCTAAGGTGGACCTCTCCCCTTCTTCGCCTATTTCTTTGTCCTCCTCTTCTACTTCGCCTGGTGAATGTTTGGATTCCAGTAACCAGGTGGCTAAGAAGAAGAAGAAGAAGAGGAAGAAAAAGAAGTCAGATAACAGAGAGGCTAGCTCTATGGCTATTGCACCTCAGAAACCTTCCCTTGATAAACAATCCAACCTTCCATGGAAAGTCAAATTCCCTTACATGTTGTGCAAAGGTGACCACTTTCTTCAAGACTTCCCTAGCATTCCCAAGGTACTTGAAGTATGGTGCGATGGTCATCCACTATTGTATTTGACTTCTAGAAGTCATTTTGGTAGCACATCTTCGACTAGTACTGATAAGACTTGTAAGAAACAAGGTAAGATTTCCAATCCCTGCAAGTTGTGTGAAGGGCATAATCCCATTCACCTTTGTCCATACATGGATGAAGCCACAAGAGTGTTGGACAACCTTACTATTTCTACACCCTACCTTTAGGCTGGTTACCAGAAGCTTTCTTCGAGTCCTCCACTATTGGATTCAACGATCGGTCGAGAGTCATCCTTGGTCAATCTCGTTTCCTCGGAAATTCAAATTCATGAATCCTTTCCCGACCAACCATTGGTCGTGGAAACAGTCGATATGGTCCCACCCATGGTTCATTAGGTCTTTTCCATCGAGGGAAAATCTCATCCCCCTCATGTTCTTCTTGTTTCTTCAGATTCCTCGGACTAGGAGACAGATCCTCCCATCCCTGTGACTCAAGAAGTTGCTCTTCCTGCTCCCATATCTGTGGTCTAGGAGGATGCTCCTCTTGCTCCGGTAACACTAGGAGATGACCATGTCAGTTCTATGGTACCCCTTCCAAGTAGTTTGGTCGCTTCCTTCGATTGGAGTCGATTCGCAGGATACCACCCTCCTTCTTATGTGCCTTTTGAAATCACGATACAGGCCTTCAATGTGGTTATACCTAGCACCATTATGGATGAAGGCGTGTCTGTTAGTATTCTTTCTTCCACTACTTGGCAAGCTTTTGGTTCTCCACCGCTTGTGCCTATTACACAGAATCTGTTGTCATTTAACAGAGGAACCAGTCAATCGTTAAGGGTCCTTTCGAAGTGGCCTATTACCTTGGGAGGGAAAACCGTCTATATAGACGTGATGGTGGTTCCAGGCCCCTTGGATATTAATTCACTTTTAGGACGCGATTATGCTTATGCCATGGGCGCGATTGTCTCTTCCCTCTTTCGTGTGATATGTTTTCCACACAAAGGTCATATCGTGACCACTGATTAACTTTCATTCTTTAGTCCTGACGTGACATCTAGTCCACCATCGTCCCTTCTGGGTCTTTATCCGTCGGTTGTATCTTCCCTGCGTAGGTTAATTATGTGGCTACCTATCCCGTGCCTACACTCAGTGATAGTGCTGTTGTGCATCATGTGCTGGGGGCATTGGGTCCTGATTTCCGAGATGTTGTTCTCCCATCAGATGAGAACCTCTTGGAAGCCATGACTTCTTATTCAATATGATGAGGTCTTCGAAGTAGAGTTCATTTTCTTTTGTTAAGCTCCTTAAAAAATGAAACAAGCTCGTCAAAGCAGAGTTCCTTTTCTTGTGCCAAGCTCGTTAAAAAATGAAACAAGGTGTCATGAGGATAGTTATTTTACCATGTCAACCTCATTAAAAAAATCAAACAGGTTCCCTTTTCAATTCGAGTCTTTGCCAGATTCAGGGAAAATTTTGAGGATGGGAAATTATTTAGAAGTTTAAAACATTGGCGAATCTCACTAGTCCCTAATATTGAAACCATAAAATGGTTATTGATATATTTGTAAAATTATTCAAATTTATGATGGTTTTATATATACTCTCTATACAATGTTGGTGATTTTTAAGTTGAAATAATTTTATATTGTAAAATTTGGGCGAATAATTTTTATAAAAAATTTTAATTGGAAAATATTTTTTTTGGAAAAAACATGGAAAATTAGCCCAACTACGAATATTAGCCCCTAAAATTTTCCATGGCCAGATCTCATAAAATCCCAGTCAAGTCTTTCTCTTGATCTTATAATTGAACCTTCACTCCATCTGTCTTTTAGATGGACTGAAGCTTGGGGGGCATGTACCTCGAATTGAGTCACCATGTTGGGGGCATGCAAATCATTTGAAGCATAGTTTGATTCCGTTTCAAGCTTGTGTAAAAATGAAACCGGTTTCAAGCATAGTTTTCTACAAAGTTTCAAGCTTGTGTAAAAATGAAACCAACCTCAAGAAGAGTTTCATGATTTCAAGCTTTCGTAAAAATGGAACCATTTTTATTTTACCTCTCATGATTTCCATTTTATCAGCCTGTTTTTCTGGATGAGCCTTGGTTTTCTCACTCCATCGTCCCCATCTACTTGGACGATCATATGCCTTCACTTGATTGTTTTACCCATTCCTCAGGAACTGCTGCAATAGGTGGTCTTGGTAGCTAGCCTCTTGACCTTTACCTATTCTGAGCAGTTCCACCATTACCGAAACCAGTTGCTACCCTTAATACCACTCATTCCTCCAGGAGGAGTCAACTTTCAGCTCTTTTCTGACTCTCTAAAATTGAAAATATTGCGAGACTCTTATCATTTCAAACTCGTTAAATGGCTGCGAAGTGATATCTACCCAATATATGTTTACCCCTTTTTTGGGCTAGGATAGATTATTTACGAAAAAGGAATACCTTAGCCTATCGCAACTAAGAGTTTCTTTCAGATATTGTTTTTTACCTTTCCGGATCTGAGAGACTATTTACGAAAAGGGTCATGCTGGAGTTTTCTTTTCTTACTTCTTTTCAAACTCTCTAAACATGAAAAGATGTTGAGTTCTTCCTTTGTCAGACTCGTTAAAACTTGATGACATCGGACTTCGTCACCATGAAGTTATTTGAGTTCCTCCTTCCTAGGGCTCGTAAAATTACTAGGATGGATTTGTCCGAAGAAAAACTTATAGCACAAGCATATGCTATCCCCTTCAAGCTTGTTTTAAAAAATAATTGGGGTACTCACTAGAAATGGTGGGGGAAAATGGAACCAATTTTTAGTTATGTTGGCAGTATGTCGCTCTTGAACATGGCACTTGTTTGCATTCGTGTCGGGTTGGGGACATCTCATTTCATCAATTTTTCCTCCATGGGTTTGGGTAATATCTTTTTACCTCTCATCTACTCTTTTCCACGTCATCATGACCTCATATCTCTTAATGTCAAATACTGCCAAATCCATAGTCGTGTCACGGATATGTTCAAAGAGAAGTTTGCCTCTACAGTTTTCAACCTCCCTCTGATTCTCTGTCAGTCCTGATTAACTATCATCATGTTACTCTGTCTCGTGTCAATGATGTGGGAAATATTATGGCCCACCTTTGATTGGGTCACTTCCTATTGACTTCAGCTCATTATCCAAGAATTTGATCGATAGACTCCCTTCTGGTACCTTGGAGCATGCATGCCTCAATGGTAGGTTCTTCACATTCGACGCAAGGTCCACATCATTGGCCTTGATCGAGTGATTCTGTGGATGTTTGACACCATATCATCTGTTCACATTTCGCAGATTGTACCAGTTGTACCTTGACATCCATTGGCATTATTGATGGTTTCTCTTGTGCCTGCTAACAGCTTTCATCATTGGCTAGTAATCAAGTGATTTTCTTGCATGTTCGACTTCAACTCATATATTCACCTGCTTGAATTTGTACTTGTTTGGGTCGAGATGGAGCGCGAGACCCTAGATTTGGTCTGATAAAATATAGGATGTGGATTTTTGTTGATTATCATGACTTATTGCATGACTCTTTTGATTGGATGGCTGCGACCATACCTGAGCCTATTTGTTGATCCTTATTGATGGATGGTTGCGTCCATACTGCGGATCTTAGTTTTTATATATACTCTATTATGGATAGTTTTTCCCATACGACATGTTCATGTATTAGAGATATCAGTGGTATTCGTAATTGTAGGTTTTTCGACAGCGGTGTTTGGTTCGAACACATTATCATAAAGCATTTCATCCCTCCCTCTCCCTCGAACCTCATGCTTTAGGGGGCATATATTACACAGCATTTTGCCACTGTCCCTGCTATCCCCATCTTGCCCATTGGAGGGTCATTTCCACGATCAATAATCAGTGTCATTTCTTACAAATACCATCATTGTATCCCTTTACATGAGAGTAATATTCCTTCTGTTGAAAATTCCCTGAGCAGAGACTCAAAACCCCTTATTTTTGCCTTGGCACGAGTAGTCAGCTATGCCCTTGCGCCGAAGGGAAATATTAACACTGGGCCCCGTGCCAGCTGGCACTCTATCCCAGTTTACCACCCACGCCAAGCTATTTATGGAATATTTTTTAAAAATAGAGGTGGAGATTCCACTCCAACCACCTCGAGGATGAGTTATTGGGAGTGGTTGAACTGATAAACCATGGGCTCTCTCCTTTATTTTATGGTTTCCACCTCTTATGAGAACTCCCTAAAGGATAGGCCTCCCTCCCACCTTTGTAGGGATCCTAAGCTCCTCCTTTTCCTCAATAAAAAGAAGCTATCTCTCTTTGCACAAGCTGGCTGAACAACTAAAGAACTGAACTTGGAGAATTAAACATACGGGAGAGACAGAATAAGAAGGAATTACTTTGAGAAAGCTTGAGTCCATGTCTTTTGAGAGAGCTTTATTCCATGCCTTTATCCCATCTGAATTCCCTAACAAGCATCTGAGACGCGCTCCGACTGGACCCTGCTAGAGGAGACCTCGACGTCAAAGCTTTGGTTGTATCTCTTCCTTTCATTAATACATATACGCGACTACTATTTGGTTCCACTTTTTTGTTGTGACATTTGTTTAATGCAATATGTTTAGCCCTCTTTTACTGGATAATAGCTATGAATGAAATGTTATTATATCGTATGATGTTCTTGTTTTCTAATTCTATGTGCAGGTATCCAAGCATGACTGCGAAAGGATTGTGACTTGCCGAGACAAGAGCGAGAGGCCACCACCACTATAGCAACGATGACAACGTTGGACTCTAGGTAGGTTGATCTACCATGTCCTATTTTCATTCAATAATTAGGAATCATCACTTTAGCATGTCTCTTTATTTCTAGACCCACTCTCGGGCTAGTGGGATCGTCTTTGTCTGCAGAGAGGATTTACCTATATAACAGTATGTGTTATATTATTTCCACAATTAGTTGCACGTATGGGGGGAGAAATGCCACTCTATTAGTTGTGTCAAGCACAACAGGGAGGTCACAGGGGGGAAACAACCCCCCTTGTCCATGGGTTTGCAGAGGGCGGGGTCCGAAGCAGCAGCCCGAGAAATTTTTTTAACCATATTTTTCAGTGGGCGAACCTGCCTATGGTTTTGTGCATGGGTTTGCACATGGTTTTGGGGCATGATGGTATTTTCCCCCTAGTATTTTTTAGATCCGATCAAGGGAACTACAGCTATGTTCTAATCCAGGGTTAATGGATTGGGGTTTATGAATGCTTCAACATGTATATATTTGTGTTGTAACACTAAAGGAATATAATGAAAAATCAAGCTGGTAGTCCCAGTTTTCAGATCTAGGGAAAAATCTTTGTGTATATATGTTTTATGTTTTATGCTCTCACTATTGTTTATCTTTCGTCTTTAAGAATTCGTTTGCAGATAATTTTTGTACACGGTTAAAACCTACAATATCATCATCAATCATCATCAAAGAGCATATCATCAAGGAGCATGCCTAAACCTATCACCACATCGGGGAGTGCATATCTACCTAGAATATCATGGGGGAGCTATACCTCTACAACCCCATATCTAGAAATATGATATCCATCCAGATAGGGGAGCTCATCTCGACCCTAGTATCACATCGAGGAGCTCAGTCGTAACCCGAAATTGCATAGGGTTATATCAACCCATCCTATTTCCTACTAACCTTCCCATCAATGACCCTGAATATTCATGTGGTAGAACACCTGCATCATAATCGACTTTGGTTGTACACCCCAAGTACATTATCAACTCATTATCCAAACGAGGAGCAGTATTCCCGAGAAGCCATGCTTGTGGGTATGATGCCAACTGGGGTATACTCTATAAAGAACAATAAGGGGAGAAACATTCTCTGACCCTATGAACATAGGGGAGAAACATACCTAACATTATGGGTAACATATATGGAATATTACCTATTGTACAAAGTTCCCTTAACTCCAGGAGCCCTGTATCTCAATTCCTCATCCTAGGAGCTCAAACAGGGTGGAAGAGCTCACTCAGTGTCCTGGATCAGCGATGCTCTCATCTGGTATCTGCTTATCACAATAGTAGTTGATTCTTATTCATAGAGAACATAAAATGAAATTTTATGTTCGAACATACATAATCATGTAGATGACAACAAGATACCAATCAAACAAGATATGATAATCATCCTCCCTCTCACACAGGTGTCAACCATACATGGATGCCACAATCATCCTCCCTCTCGAGGAGGTGTCAATCATAAGCCTAAGCTTGTCTCGAACAACTACACTGTATCAATGAATGGAGAAATCAGAGTCCCAACTATATGAAAGTGTAATTCTCTGTCATCACAATGTATCCATGTCTTATCTAGATTATGCTCAAACAACTCTCTAAGGAACTTCTACATCCAGCCTCACAGCTAGCCATGCTAGCAGCATTTTACCTATTTTAGGTCCCTATATTACTATTATAGTCCCTTATTGTTGTTATTTTAACCGCCTTATTGTTATTGTTATACTCCTATAACCCAAATATTGTGATTATTGTGCCCTTACATTAATATTGTCAGGTCGGCTAGGATTATATTGTGATCCCATGGACTCCTATATATAGAAGGAGGTTTTTTCATTTGTATAAACCAAGAATTTTTCATTTATGTAATGTATTGGAGGTTTCCACCTCGAAGTGGCTGATTTCTAAGGTGTTGATCTCTCTTTTCTTCTATTTTTTGAGCTGGTTTCATAGCATTTTGTATGAGAGCTTTGGATTCTAGGATTTCACTGCTCCAAACAGATCATCATGGAATTTTCACTATAAAGTTTTTTCTACAAATTTTCAGAAGCTAAAATGTTTACAAAGCGAAGTCGAAATCTGGAGGAACGTTGTGTAGAAATTTCAGATCTTGGTTCACAATATTTTCGGAGATATAATCTGTGCAAGTTAGGGTTTTTTCAGGCTCTCGAATTTCACCTAAAACAGGTCATCATGGAAGTTTCGCTATAATTTTTTTACACTAAGTTTCGGAAGATGAAATTTTTACAAAGCAAATTAGACATCTTGAGGAATGTCTTATAAAAATTTCAATTATTGGTTCGTAATATTGTCAGAGATAGGATTTGTGGAAGTTAGGGTTGTTTTAGGCTCCCAAATTACATCTCAAAGAGGTAACCGTGAAAAACCCGTCATAACTCTCTCTCTGAGAATAAGATTAGAATTATGTAAAATGTGGCTATAATTACATGGAATTTAGTTTCCTTTATATCAATTTCAGAGTTGGAAGAAGAAACAGTGACACGTGGCACACCGTACAACTTCGCTCTACTGAACCAGTCCACAATTAGGTCATTGTGGGAGATTGGGCATAACTTTTCCTTGAAGAATCCAAATCAGGTCAGACTAGTGGCATTTGAAAGAAGATTCAGAGGGCTACTACAGGGAATAATTTAAGATATTTAAAATCCAAAATTAATGAGATAATTTAGTTTCATAATCGAGCTCCTTAAAAGCAAGGAAAAGGTGTGTATTTTTTTTTTCGAATTACATAAGTCTTCTGTGAAAAATAGCTTTGAATTGATTCCAAGGGCATATTGTAGAATAGATATCAGTATTGGGTTATAAAATTCCTCCTAAAAATAATTCAACACCCATTAAGCCTTTAGAAGGCTCTACTATGATTCATGAAGACGAAGAACTAAAACATGACATGTCAAAATTACAAGAGGAAGTGCACCAAATTTTTCTCTCGCAAAGAGAAATAAAAAATGAAATGGAAGCTTTGAAGAAAGGCGCAGAAGCTAATATGTATGGCATGGAAGCTAAGATGGATGAAATGCAAGAAAAAATGAAAGAAAACATGGAAACATGAAGAATGATCTAAAAACAGACCTGGAAGGTTTGACAAAGTTGATACAAGAAATGTTTCCTAATGGCGAAAAGATAATAGAGGAAAATCGTGATGAGAACTAAATAAATGTTAATCATGATTTTATAAACTCTAATGTTGGATGGAAGAACCACCATATTCCAAACATGGATATGAGGAATTTTGATGGCAAGGATCCCGTAACATGGATACTATAGATGGAACAATATTTTGATCTCAATCATGTGCAAAACACACAAAAGGTACACATTGCAACTTTACATTTAGAATAAAATACATTTGTATGGTATCGATGGATTTTCTCCTATAAAAAAAATTGTCACTTGGTCAATTTTTACGGAGGAAATGATAGCACATTATGTGGATACAAAGGGCAACACCTTCTTTAGCCAATTGATTCATCTCAAACAAAAGGGTTCAATGGTGGAGCACATTGAGGACTTCCAAAAATTGAATATAAGAGTAATTGATATTCCAGATGAACACAGGATTGATGTCTTCATAGGGACTTTAAAGGATAACATCCAACATGAAGTTCACATTTGGGAACCTGATTCATTGGAGAAGGCATTCAAAATGGAAATAAAAATTGAATGTAAAATTATGGTGACAAGGAAGCCTACAACTCACATCTATAAAGATGGAAATGTCGCTACTCCTAGACTTCCACAACCTACAAGGTTGACACCACAAAAATTGGAAGAAAAAAGAGCAAAAGGGCTTTGCTATAGTTGTGATAGAAAATACACTAAATGTCATAAGTGTGCTGAGAAGAAATTATTTTACATAGATTGTGAAGAGGAAGAAGAAAATGAACAAGAAACTTCAAGTGAAGAGGATATACACCAGGAACTAACCCTAGAAGAAGAAGAAATGAGTCTGACCATATCATGTAATGCATTGGCACGTATTACCACTCCTCAAACTCTCAAGATAAAAGGACATATAAAGAAGAAAAATGTAATAGTGTTGATTGATTCACGTAGTACCCATAATTTTATTCATTGTAAGGTAGCCAAGGAATTGAATTGTTTCCCATACCCAACATCAGAATGTCAAGTGATGGTTGCAAATGGAGGAACTATAAATTTCTCTGGAAATTTTCATAATATCAAGCTAACCATTGGGGAATATGTAATGAATAGTCCAATTCTTTCCATTCCAATGGGACGTGCTGATGTTGTACTAGGACTACAATGGTTACAATCTTTGGGGACAGTATCTTTTAATTTTCAAGAACCTTTCTTGAAATTTTTTTCAGAAGGAAAGGAATTCGAATTAAGGGGTATCGTAGAGAAGCCAGGAAAGATAATAAGCTCTAATTTCATGACAAATCTTTTGTAGAAAGAAAAACAAGGCGTAAATTGCATAATTATGCTCACTAGAAGTTCCAGATCTCCAAAAAGTCTAGGACAATCATTCCAATGTGTTTGAAACTCCCAAAGGACTTCCACCTATTCGTGATCATGATCATGCTATTCATTTGATTCCAGAAAGTGTTCCTCCACGCATGAGGCCTTACAGATATCCTTATGTCCAAAAGAGAAAAATTTAACGTATGATTGCAGAAATGTTAGAGGCTGGTATAATTCAACCTAGTCAAATTTATTTCCCTACTCCAGTCGTATTGGTGCACAAGAAGGATGGATCATGGAACATGTGTCTGGATTATAGGGAGCTCAATAAGCTCACTATTATATATAAATTTCCCATTCCTGTGATTGATGAATTATTGGATGAATTACATGGAGCAATTTATTTTACCAAGTTGAATCTTCTTTCAGGATATCATCAAATTAGAATGAAGACAGAAGATATTCCAAAAACAACATTTCAAACACATGAGGGTCATTAGGAATTTTTGGTCATGCCTTTTGGCCTTACCAATGCATCTTCTACATTTCAAGGGTTTATGAATTCCATTTTCAAACCCTTAGAAAATTTGTGCTAGAATTTTTTGATGATATACTAATATACAGCAGGTCTTGGAAGGATCATGTTCAACATGTTGATAGGGTGCTCAAACTATTGGAGGAGAAACAGTTATATGCAAAAACATCCAGATGTTTCTTTGGAGTACAAGAGGTGGAATATCTGGGTCACATTGTATCTCATGAGGATTTTAAGGTAGACCTTAACAAAATTAAAGCCATTGAGGAATGGAAAGTCCCTACAACCATAAAGCAGTTGTGAGAATTTCTCGGGCTAACAGGGTATTATCACAAGTTTGTTAAGAGTTATTGGTGAATAGCAGCACCTCTAACAACATTATTAAATAAATATGAATTTTCATGGACTCATGAAGCAACTAAGGCCTTTGAACATCTCAAAGAGGTAATGTTCCTAGCACCGGTCTTAGCTATGCCAGACTTCAGAAAAATCTTTATTGTGGAATGTGATGCCTCAGGAAATGGAATTGGTGTTGTTTTAATGGAAGAAGGAAGACCCATTGCTTTTGAAAGTCATCCAATCAAAGGAAAGTGTTTACAAAAAGCTATTTATGAGAAGGAAATGTTCGAAATATTACATGCACTAAAGAAATGGTGACCATACCTAATGGGAAGACATTTCTAGGTAAAAAATGATCATGATAGTCTTAAACACTTTTGGAACAAATATTGTCTTCAGAAGAGCAACAAAAATGGGTCACAAAGATGTTGGGTTATGACTTTGAAATCATCTAAAAAAAAAGGGAAGCTAAATGTTGTTTCAGAAGCACTCTCAAGAAAGGATGAAGAGGTGGAAGCATTTCTTTGTGCCATTTCTATTATCCAACCAGATTGGATAACCGAAGCAAGGGATGAATGGAAGAAGGACGAAGAAGTGTGGACACTCATTCAAAAGTTGCAGCAAGATCCTAGTACATCTGATACATTTAGTTGGAAAAATGATTCCTTATGATACAAAGATCTCTTAATATTTTTAAGAATTCCCAACTAAAACAAAATATTCTTTTGGAATTTCACACTTCTCCTTTAGGAGGACACTCAGGTTTTTTAAAAACTTACCATAGGGTGAGGAAATAATTTTTTGGGGATGGCCTTAAATATGATATTCAAAAGTTTGTGGTGGAATGTTTGGTTTTCCAGCGAAATAAAGTTGATACAATTAAGACTCAGGGTATTCTATAACCTTTATCCATTCCAAGTCAATGTTGGGAGGATATTTCAATGGATTTTATCATGGGTTGACCTAAGTCCGAAGGAAAGAGTGTCATCATGGTGGTAGTTGATAGACTTACTAAGCATGCACACTTTTGTGCATTATCTCATCCATTTAAAGCAAGTACAGTTGCTACTGCATTTATGGAAACAATTCGAAAGAAACATGGAAACCCAAAGATTATTGTAAGTGACAAAGATCCATTTTTACTGGAAATTTTTGGACGGAATTATTTTCTTGTTTGGGTACTCAACTAGCTCATATCTCATCTTATCATCCTCAATTCGATGGTCAAACTGAGATAGTGAATAAATGTTTGGATGGATATCTTCGTTGTTTGTATATGATAAGCAAACATAATGGGTCAAGTGGTTACCTCTCACTGAATGGTGGCATAAAATTCCTTCCATACTGCAACAAAAATGACCCCATTTATGGCACTTTATGGATATCATCCACCATCCATCACATCATATTTAAGAGAAAATTCTAAGGTCCAAGCAATGGAAGATCACATCGAGCATCAACAAGAAGTTCTCCAACTCTTAAAGGATAACCTAAATTTGGCACAAAATTGAATGAAACAATAGGTAGATCAACATCATAGTGAGAGAAGTTTTGATGTAGGAGACTGGGTATTTTTACGGCTACAACCATACAAATAAATGTCCCTCAAGCAATCTAAGAAGGATAATAAATGATCGCCAAAGTACTATGGTCCTTATAAGGTTTTGCTAAAGATTGGTACTATGGCATACAAATTGGAGCTTCCTGCTTCTTCGCGAGTGCATCGAGTATTCCATGTTCCATGTTTAAAGAAGGTTATAGGTGACAAAATTATAATTCAAACAATATTGCCAGAACTTGATGAGGAAGGAAAAATCGTACTGGAACCTGAAGCAATCACGAAAACAAGAACTTGATAGCTACGAAATCGATCAATTTCAGAGTATCTCATCAAGTGGAAGAACTTACCCACTAAAGATTCTACATGGGAGGACGAGAATTTTATATGGAAGCATCTGGAGCTACTTAAGCATTGAGGGAAACACTTTTTTGAAGGAGAGGGACATTTTAGGTCCCTATATTACTAGTATATTCCCTTATTTTTGTTAGTGTAACCCCCTTATCGTTATTGTTGTACCCCTGTAACCCCTTTATTGTAATTGTTGTACCCCTGTAACCCCAATATTGTTATTATTGTGCCCTTACATTATTATTGTTAGGTCGGTTAGGATTATATTGTGATCCCATGGACTCATATATACAAAATGAGGTTTTTTCATTATATCATCCAAGAATTGTTCATTTATGTAATGTATTGGAGGTTTCCCCCTCGAAGTGGCTGATTTCTAAGGCGTTGATCTCTCTTTTCTTCTATTTTTGGATCTAGTTTCATAAAAACCTCACCTTCGTCATGATATGGACCTCTCATCGAAGATATCATGGCATATCTCATACTAAGGCAACATCCAAATGTTCTCATGAAGACTAATCCCAAACATAATCATTTCATTCATGCAACTACATATCATAGAAGAAATATCTCAACCTTTAAAAGTAGAATGTTTCATGTAGATATTTCAAAATATGTTTGGTGGCAATTCTAAATGGAGGAGCTCAATCATAAATTTAATCATGTTATATACACATCATATATGGATGGATGTTCAAAACGAAACATCAATTATTTAATCAACTAATATATGCCATGTCACATTTAAAAACATTTGAACTTTAAATCAGAGTGTCCAAGGCTTTATATTACACAAAGACATTTCAACAGTCTTCCAACATGGGATTTCCTTCCCAAATTCCAGAAATTGATTCATCATGCCATGATACATCATTATGAGATTTAGAAGCCATATCCCTCTTACTTAGATCTTCAGAGGCTCATCAACTATCAAGGGTAGACTATAAGTATGTAAAATGAAAGCCATAATCAAAATCAAGGCTGCACCTTGGAACTCCTTATCCTGACTTCATCAAATAACTGTCAAATATAGACAAATCTGAATCGAGGAGCTTGCATCACACAATTCTCTCTACAAGCTTAATGCCTTACCACACAAACATAACCAACCCTACATAAATCAATGTTGTGTCAATGAAGTCATCTCATCATAGTTTAGAAGACAACCAAAAACTAATATCAAAGGAATTGATTTCTTAGTATCAATTCTTTCAACCACGTGAAAGGTACTGTTCATATAAATTCTTGACTTTATTCAGTGTCAAGCTATCAAGTTTGTCATTTAACATTCCATTAAAATCCATTTCCATCACTAGATGCAAGTGCATACATCAAGGTTAAGTCATACATGCTCCATCTTTATTCTAAATCACAACAATCATTGTGATAGGAACAAGGAGGCCAATACAGAACCATAATTTTGAATACTCACATATGACACTGAAGGTCACTATGCCCACATAAAATTGTCATCAGGGAAGATCAAAAATCAATAGATCTGGTCCAAATAAAGAGATCTATAATCCAAAGACATGTCTCAATCATTAATCAAAATTTCTAAAACATCATGTCAAAGTTCGAAAAAAAAATAATGTTGGTATTATGGGGCCTTGACCCAGGTTCAGATAGTATGTGCAGTCCAACAAAACCCACTATTATCATCCCTTTCAGCAACAATTTGATTGTGCAGACCGAGGGCTCACCCGACGCAATATAGGGGGATGCTAGAACCATGTTTATGCATCCAAAGGGATAGAGGACAATGGCTTTAGGGCTTTTCCTTCTCATCAGAGCTCCACAAGCTAGATATATCAATATTACCAATGTTTTTCAACACAACTGTTGAACTTCCTCAAATTCTACGCGAACTTAATTAATTAAGCACTAAACACAGTAATTAACCATAAAACGAATTGTGTTATTCAGATACAAAATAGAACCCTAACTTAGCACAATCATTCACAAATAGCAAGAAAAAGAAAAACACATCAATATAACTCGTAACTTCTCAATGATTCATTCATTAACATCTAGATCTATCTCATACAATCTCTTTCCACCCTGTGCACACAGCTACAGTCTTTCCTAAGGTCTCCGCACACACAGTTGCAAGAGCCTTTTTCTCTAACACAAAACAAAGACTCCAACTTAGTCTGACATCCAAATGCATTGTATATCATCAATCATAACCTTGCATTTCATGCTTATGACTTCTATCTAGAATCCATATATAGATCTAGCATTTACAATACCATGGTCCAAAACCATTAGTGGAGTCCAATGTTCATAATAAATCCCATCCCGTTACATAAGTAAGGGGATTTGACCCACCCCAATTCCCCTAAGACCACAATGAGACTTCACACTACACACTATGCTCCTTTATCTGCGGAGTCTTTACTTTACAGGGGATACAGGCTCCAACGAGCCCCCAACACAAAACTATGACTCGTCCTGAGTCACAACGGTGGTGCACCATCTATCTTCGCTCTGATGCAGCTAAAGGCATCCTTCAATGATGGAACTGTATCAACACACTTCTATGTGACATTTATTTCTTTGGTTTACTGAAGTCAAGCTCTACTGAAACTCAGTCCCTTGATTCGTTCTCGCTTGTAGCTGCAACCCATTTTTAGTCATGTACCTCTGACCAACTGCACGAAGCATCAAGACTCTATGTCGTCCATGTTGTCATTAAGAATTGGCAGGGACATATTCGTATTTGTACAATTTTAATATTATACCATCGATATGACTAGGGAACAGTTCCCTAATTAGCTTGGTGAACTGGACTGCACCTCCCTCTGTGACGTAACAGAAAATTTACAAGCCTACCCAGTGCATCTACAACTTCCCCGAGAACTTCGAAAACTTGTTGTCGTATAGTAGAACCAGGTCCCCATAATTGAACGTATTTTGCTTAATATTCTGGTCATGCCATGCCTTCTCTCTTTCCTTCTAAACCTACTGATGAAACCCAGTCATGAAGCAATCCTCTTCCGATTTTCAAAATTGGGCCAATCTCTGCTCTACGGTGTCACTGTCTGTCATATTCATTGCTTCGATGATTTGTAGACTAGGCACAATATATTCCATGGGAACCACTGCTTCTTGTCCATAAAATAATAATAACAAGGTATGTCTAGTTAGCTTATTGCAGCTATTTCTATATCCCCACAAAACAATAGGAATCCTTAGATCTAAGTCATTTCGGTTAACGTTGCATACTTTAGTGAGTGCAGACTCCAATATTTTATTGAAAGCTTCTATCGTGCCATTCACCTGAGGGTGGTATGATGTACTCTTGTGTTGACCCACCTGGAATTATTCGGTCAAGGCTTCAGTGGTGCTATTCGAGAAATGTGTGCCTCTGTTGCTCATCAATATTTTTGGATAGCCAAACCGAGTCACAAGATGCTCAAAAATGAGCTTCGCTACTATGTCTACAGTACAATCCCGAAATAGATGTTCCCCATCCCATCAAGTGAGGTAATCTGTTACAATGATAATATACCATGTGCCCATTTTCTTGACAGGAAGATTGATTTCTCCGATAAAGTCAATCGCCCATTTGTTGAAAGCTTGTAATGTAACTTCCATTTCATCTCTTTGTGACTATTGCCCTGTTCTTTGACATACATCGCAGGAACGAAAATACTCCTTTGAGTCCATATGTACTGTAGGCCACCATAATTCAGTGCGCAAAATATTCTGCGCAGTAGCTTTCCCAGCATAGTGACCCCCTGCCACACCGTCATGTGCTTCAATTAGTATTCTATGTCGCCCGTGCTTAGGAACACATCTTCGTAAAATATTATCGGCCCCCAACTTGTACAATTGTCCAACAATTAGAGTAAAATATTCTGCCCTTACCACTAGGTCTTTATTTTGGTGCGTAGTGTACTCCACAGGTGAAATTCTCATAGAAATAAACTGCATAACATCTAGGACATTCTTGTCTACAACCTTGATAGAAAATAAGTGCACATCAGGAAAACCTTCCTCAAGATTTGTTGGGTCTTCTCCTTTATCTATCCTAGTGAGATGTGCGCATCAAGAAAACCTTCCTCAAGATTCGTTGGGTCTTCTCCTTTATCTATCCTAGAGAGATGATCCGGCCCATCATTCAAACATCCTAGCTTGACAATTACATCATAATCATATTTTTGGAATAACAGTAACCATCAACAAATCATCCCCCAGAACATAGGCTTGTTGACAAGGTGTTTCAAAGCAAAATGGTATGTAAACATTTTGAAGTGAGCACCTAAGATATAATGCCTAAATTTTTACAACACATAGACCATTTCCAACCCTTCTCGCTTTGTGGTGGCGTAGTTCCTTTCTGCCTTGGAAAAATTCCGACTTGCAAAGGAAATAGGATGATCAATATCACCCTCCCCAAGTGGCACTAACACAACTCCAAAAGCTATGCATAACGCATCGACATGTACATGAAATTATTTCTTCCAATCCAGGAAGACAAGAATGGGTGCAATCACCATCTTTTCTTTCAATTCATCGAGGATCTTCTGACAATCATTGTCCCAAAAAAACTTGACATCCTTCTTTAATAATTTATTCAGTGGCACAGTGATATATGCATATGCCTTAATGAAATTCCAATAATATTCTATATGTCCAAGCTTCATGCATAGCTGCTTTACACTTGTCGGGGATTCTAATTTGATAATCACAATAATATTTGCAGGATCTGCCATCAATCCCTGCTTGCACACAATGTGCCCCTACATTCCATACGGGAGGAAAAATATTCACTTCTTAAAATTTAAACAAATCTAAAAATTCCAGCAGGTATCTAACATCAAGCGCAGATTAAAAACATGTTGCTTTAGTAGGAAAAATATTTTCCAGTCATCAAAGTAAACTTCCAGGAACTTATGGATATATTCCTTAACCCGAATTGCATGACAGTGTACTGGAAGGACTTCCACTACGTAGCGAAGGTGGTCTTGTTGGGGTCTTTTAGCACAATCTGGATTTGGTGATATCATGAAAAAACATCAATAAATGAGTAGGCTTCCTACCCACCAATGTTTTCTAATAGTTCATCTGTGAATGGCATTAGAAATGGATCATGGACACGGGCTTCATTCATCTTGTGAAGGTCAATGTAAATCCTTATCTCACCTTTGGTTTTATTTTCCTGGACCACCATGGGGCTAACCCATTCATGCTCTTCGATTGGTTCAATGATGCCAAAAATAAGAATCTTTTTGAGTTCTTCCCTTACCTTCTCTGTATACTTTGGGTTCGACTGATATGGGAATTGCTTGACCAAATTTGCATCAAGTTTCAAAATGACGTGCATAACTCCTAGATCTCCAACAATACCTTTTAATTTTGAGAATTTTGTGGGGAACATGTCTTGGTATTCATGCAACAACTCGGTGATCTTGCATACAGTATCCTCATCCCAATAATCCCCAATCTTGGAAAACTTGGGCTCTACCTCAAAACCGATATTAAATTGGCACGTTCTGAAAGGTTATGTTACATCTGGAATTACTACCTCGAGCCCTACAATCTCGCGCTTACCTACATATTATAGAATTTTAACATCACACAAACCCTCTTCACCCTTCTCTACATTCATATTATAGCATTCACTGGCTTGTGTTATTTTCGCAACCCAATCAGGTTGTGCCAGAGTCCTAAGTCCCTTAGTAATCCGAAAGACACCTAATTTCACTTCTCGAAGAGCTTCATTAATGCATTCCCATCCATCATCGAAGTTATACGTCAACAATAACCCTTCTCCCTTCTCATCCCAATCAATCGTTCCATGGCAAAGTTGTAATTCAAGATCTACCATTGTTGTCATATCATCTCCAAAGAATGAAAGAACATGTGCACCCATTCTTGCTAAGGTTTTTCTCCCCAACTGTTCAGTGAGCTAAATGTTCGCACAGATCCTTCTGGCTATCATACTCCTCTAAAATATTTGTGTCATCCTTACCAAATCTCAGCCTTATAAATTTGTAGAACTTCAACCAACCTCCTAGACATTCCTTGTGTGCTCCCTACTATCGGATTGGAGTGGACCTTAATGTGAATTCCAAAGCCTCATACCTTTTTTGTTCCAACACTTTTCACTCAAACTCTTCCAAGAACAAGAAAACATTCCCCATCCCATAATAAAAGGGCAACTCAAGGAATTCTTCTTTGACACAGATTAGATATTTCGTAACCCTATTACAACGCATCATGGTCATTCATGTAATATATTCTACTAGTGCTCTAGCTCTTCATTTTAATCATACACATATGCACTATTGCACTCCCAACATATCCTTCCATCTGTAGCAGGATTAACCTAGTCTTCATCCTCCGCAGTGAGCTAATAAATGTGATCAATCGTAGCATTTCGATACTCATGTTGGATAGGCTATGTATAACGTGCACCTTCAAAAGGGTATAATGGAACAACAACTCAGGTACTATCCTTTTCAAACACCATCTGATGATTTTTTAGATTTATTATAGCATCCATATCGTATACCCAATTAGATCCTGATACCACGGGGTAATGATTACTATCAATAACAATATCGATTACCTCAAAGTCAGCCAACACACTTGCACCATTAATATATACATTGACTCCCTGCAAGATCCCCATAGGAATGATCTTTAGCTTATTTTATATCCTTAACTGAATAGGATACCAATGGGACTTCGACTTTCCCATCCGCTCGCATGTCTCTTTTTCTATAACATTGACATATGTTCCTAAATCCAGAATGACTAGATCCATCTCATAGTCTCTGATCTACACAATTAATCACATCTCCCAACCAATTCTCTTCTTGCTTTTGTACACTTTATTGATTCTGTGTTTCTCTAGCTGCAACTTTTCCTTGCCATCGCAGTTATCAATCAACTCCTGCAAACCTTCTACAACCTTATCGTCTCTTAGTAGCTTCATGCATGTATGTAGGAATAATGCTAGGGTCGACGGATCAACTTCCTTTACTTCAAAATTATCTTCAAGATTCTTTCTAGCAGGAACAACTATCTCTACCCTGTTGCTGGCTCACTCATAGTAGGCATAAATTCTTTCTTCGCTTCCATGAATGTCTCTTTCTCATGTTGTACGTCAAAACCATCAATCTTATCTTCAACATTTCTTACCCATGCCTCTGATACAAATTTCTTCCAATCTGCCCAATTTCCTCTAATATTCATACCACTGCACATTAATATATTAACACTTGGATCTCCTTGGTGTGGTTCAACCTTAATCATATGTATGTTCTGCGCAGACTGCTGATTGTGTTTCTCCTACAATTTAATTCATAAAATGGGGCACTCTTCTATTTCATGACCAAATTCTTGACAATACTTATAGGACACAGTAGTAGCATTCTGGAAATATTGAGCAAAGTGTTGAGGTTGTCCGCAGTTATAAGATACATTATTTCCTCTTCCTCGACCAACGTTCATCCTCAGTTCCGCCCTCAGCCTTGAAACCTCCTTGCGCAGTTGGTGAACCTGTAGCTTTGCATCCTTCTACTTGCATTCGAAATGCACTTGGGTTTTTGTCAGCATCAGATTGTAGCTCCTATGATTTCGTTAAATGTGGCATAATGAACAACAGAAATTGTAGAATAATTTCTTCGGCGATCTAACCAATTTTTGGAATAAATGACAAAAATTTATGGAATTTTGGCATGAAACTTCGTAGATACTGCACCATACATTAGGCTCTATACTTGGACCTGCACTCGATCCAAGCTTCACTGGACTTGAAATCCCAACGCTCAAATAGTCTTTAAAAGTAGGGCACTACTCCTTGTAGTGACCCTCATCTTTGCACTTGATACACCAGACCTCCGGTCTCATCTATGGGAAAACCTTATTTCCCTTCTTTAGAGCCTCCAGCTTCATCGCTATCTCCGGAGCTTCAGCCTGAGCCACAATCTTCTGTTGTGAACATGGAAATCTCAGATGTGTGAACAATGCAGTGATAAACCATTCTCTATGTTTCTAATCTGGGATCTTAAAGCTAATCTAACTCAAAAATTTCTTAAATCTATGATCTACCTCCCACAAAGTCTCGGTAGTCAACTACTTAATCTCTTTGACCTCAGTGATACACTGGTGTTGCGACTTTGGTTTCTTTAATTCAATGTTCAGCATAGTATTTATAGAAATTACAATAGCATTTTCATTTTTTGTAACATATTTCATATACCAGGACAATGCTCTATCTTGCAGTGTTATAGCCAACTACACTTTCTGGAGATCTTCATCTGTGACATTCTGCAAATTCCAGATCTCTTCTACAACAAATAAGAACATTTTGGGTCTTTCGTTCCCTTGAACACAAACATCTTTGATGGTTGGGCCATGGTGAATGGGAGAGGTGGAGGTGGAGGCGAAGGAACAGAATGAAATGGGGTGATGATTGGGGTGGAGGGTTGGTGAATTTACTCAACACTCGGCTGACTTTCAGATCTCAACGACAGACTTTGTGGATTCAAGGTGTTGCTTTCACCTTCTTTAATTTCAAACATCAGTCTATATTCCATCTCAATTTATGTTCCCCAATTCGTCCTGAACTTTTTTCCATTTCTTGTACTACCAGGTTCTTTTTCCTCAAACATCAATCTGAGCACAATCGTAGTACATCCTTTTCACACAATAGCATTTTAATCCAAAACTTCACTAAATTTAGGTACCTACCTTGCAGGCCTTTGAAAAAGGTGTGCTCTTCTACACCATAGGACACAGATGTCTCAATTGCAAACACAGTAATGAATCCTCCATGGATAATATCAATCCATTAATCAAAAAATCTTGCGATATTGTTATTAGCCGTTTTCAACTTCTCAATCATATATGGGGTCCACATAGCAGGTCTATTATTAGAATAACCCATTTGCGTAGCTAGTCTTCAGATCCACTCATGTATCTTGCTAGAGAATGATGCAGAGAAATTCTCGTACTGATCTGTATAGATATTATTTTGTAACCATTGTTTAATATAAAGACGTGAATTTTTTCTTTCGTGCATAGCAAACCAACGTTCTTTCATATCTATCCAATCTTTAGTCTCTTTCTTAGATAGATTCCACATCCAGATATCCCTCGGTTATATCCTGATCCCAGCAACAGAATGATTTGTTGGAATTATGAGTCCCTGACCCAGGTTCAGATAGTCTATGTAGTCCAACAAACCCCACTATTACCGGCCCTTTTGGAAACAATATCCTTGCACATACTAAGGTCTCACCTGAGGAAATATAATGGGATGCTAGAACCAATTTTCTACATCCAGAGGGATAAAGGACATTGGCTTTAGGGATTTTACTTCTTATGATAGCTCTACAGGTCAGATCTATCAATATCCAATGTTGTTCAACACAACTATTGAACTTACTTAAATACTACGCGATCTTACTTAATTAAGCATTAAACATAGTAAATAACCACAAAATAGACTGCGTTATTCAGATACAAAATAAAACGCTAACTTAGCACAATCATTCATAAATAGTAAGAAAAATATAGACACATCAATATAAATCATAACTTCTCAATGATTCAGTCATTAACATACAAATTTGTCTCATAGAATCTCTTTCCACCCTGCGCACATAGCTACAAGGGCCTGTGCACACAACTACAGTATTTCCTAAGTTCTTCGTGCACACAACTGCAAGATACTTTTCCTCTAACGCAAAACATAGACTCTAATTCATTCTAACATCAAAATTCACTGTATATCATCAATCATAACCTTGCATTGCATGGTTATGACTTATATCTAAACTCCATATATAAATCTAGTTTTTACAATACCATAGGCAGATTCCAATTTTCATAAAAAATCCCATCCTGTTTCATAATTAAGGGGCTTTGACCCACCCCAAAGCCCCTAAGACCAGAAAGACACTTCACGCTGCATGCTCCACTCCTCTATCTGCAGAGCCTTTACCTCGCAAGGGATCTAGGATCCAACAACTCATCTATATCAATCAACCAAAACATGTAGCACAATCCTCAAACATAATGACATAATCATATGAATGTCTCGGTCACCTGCAAACACAAGTTCGGTTCAGACACACAAACCTTTCCTGTTGACATATCTTACTAGTATATAAAACACATCTATAGAACTGACATCTTCCAAATGTCTATCTAATTTCATGCTCAATTCTAGAAATTCTAGAAATTAGTTTACAATGGTAGGACATGCCATAGTTCCTTGATTTAGAGTATAGACCGAATTCATTGTATAAAACTTCAATTGTGTTTCTGTGAGGCATAGTTACATCTATGAGCCTTCCTTTTCATAAGTGATGCTGAGAGCTCTAGTGTAGATCAATAATATCAGATACTCATGTATCATAGAAAGGCATGTAATTTTATTTTCATACATGTTATTAAC
Source organism: Pinus albicaulis (assembly GCA_034641835.2). Classification (NCBI taxonomy): domain Eukaryota; kingdom Viridiplantae; phylum Streptophyta; class Pinopsida; order Pinales; family Pinaceae; genus Pinus; species Pinus albicaulis. Next base: position 6,622,402 of record MU968389.1, read on the forward strand.
CTGTCTTTACTGTAGTCATGAAACATTATATATGCTAGATCATAAACACATATCTATCATGATCATCAATGTCATGTCATCAATATTTCATCAAGGGTTGGACTTGAAAGATCAGGGCGGTAGGATGATGTGACAAAACAACCTTATGAACCCAATAACAATACATCAAGTTAGAGAATTTAATTTCACCATATGCCATAACCACAGGTAGTCAGAGATTTGGAACATCAATCTCATAGATATGCCTCTATCACCATGGTCGTTAATTCAATAAACCAACAAAGTGAAATCTCTCTTTCCATGAGCTTTCATCATGCTTATCACATACATTATCAATATCATATCAATGAGGTAGAATTATAAGATATCCAACAAGTCCTATGTGTATCAAGAGTCAAGAGTATCATTTACTAGATTCGGGATCAGGATCTCAAAAAATAAGATGTTAGCCAAATATCAAGTTATGCCATAATATCCAAGATCAACGATAAGTAGCCTCACAGAATCAAGAAGATCGTCATGATAAAAAACATTCAATACTAGGTGTACCATTTCATCATGGGAAATATAAGTCCCAATTACTTTCATATGCATGCATGAGCCATTTATGAAGGAGACATTATCAACATGCCATAGGGCTTACCTAACCATCCAATGTTATAGTGGAAACATAATATTAAAACAATATACCATGCATACCTTGTTGTATTACATGTGCACCTTCACATAGGAAACTTGTGGTGCTCAAGTGCCTCTTTACATCTTCCAGATCTTGCCATATTTCCAGCATTTCAAAATATCCTCAAGAGGGATCCACTCATCACATCTTAGCAAGGAGGTTAGAAACATCCAAGTACTCAAATGTACATGTAGGAAGTGTAGGCAATGACTAGAAACAATAAACACAGTAATCAAATTCATAATTATAAACAAGAGTAAGATAATAATTCAAGGAATAATTATCTTAAATGAGAGATGATTTTCCCCATCTTGAAAAAATCTTCAAGAGCCATCCATAGACCATAAAACAATGTTTCCTTGAATCAACAATTTTATCAAAAACTAGGTTATTTGTTGAATCGATCCCAAGTGTTTCAGATAGTTCACATCTCAAGAATTTTACCATAAACCAAGGTTTCTCTCTAGCCCTCACTATCACATCCTTATCCACTAACTACCCATGGTTTTCTTCATACCCTAGAATTATTTTAGCTCTCCACCATCCTCTTCTTTCTTCCATAAAATTCTCTCCATGGTGGTGATCTCCATGGATTTTCTTCATCCCAAATATGATGCCATGTTAATTTTTCATAGAGCTACATTGTTATTTGCTTTGATAGTTGCATTTCTTCACTCATATGTCAAGTTCACCGCAAATCATTATATCATTGTAAGTATCTACATTATTAACCATCAATATATGCAACTAGGTAGAAATAAAAACATCATCATCATCTAAGCGAAAAAACATAAAGGAACAAACGAAGAAAATCATGCACACATAGAAAAACCAAGATTGCTCTGAGACCAGGGAAAAACCCACTACAGGGAAAAACCTTGCAAATTCTTCTTCTTAGATCATCATCAAATGATTCAACAAACAAGAGTGCATTGATCCATAGATCCATATCTTCGTAATTTTGTAAAACAACTAGCACATGCTTAATGTGACCTTACAAATATTTCTGCTGAAGGAACTTGATTCTAAGAACTGATATGCACCGATACTGGTTGTAGCATACTAATGAACACAACTGTCACTGAAAGGAAACTTCAGGGAAAAAAATATACATCATTGGGGACCCGATATGCAGCGAAAATATACTGAACTGATCTACAAATATGAAAATATACAATATCAAGAAACATGGATCTAAAAGGTCACCAAAGCCAACTGATATCAACTATAAAATCCTAGATATGAATTCAACAGGTTTAGAAATATGGATCGCAAACACATGTAATTGAGCAACTAAATTCTGGATGCACTGTGTAAGCAACTGAAGCTAACCCAACTTAGACCTACCCAGAAAAACCCTTAGCCATGACCTCAAAACATTACGTTGGTGACTGAAGCCTCCCTGGCAGCTACCTACACACACTATGCCCATGTCTCTACTTCAAGTCAGCCCAATCTATCCTTAGGACCTTGGTCATGACCTTGACAAGCTCTACTGGTGGTTAGGGTCACTTAGTTGTTCCTTTGAAACACTCTTCTCGTGGCTCTAGCCCAAAATCTACAGTTTTGTGCCTGCCGCTATGGCCCAGAAGCCCTAGTTTAGATCAAGCCTCGCTCCTCTAATCCCTAACCTTGCACAAGCTTCTTCCGACAAACCTATGTGAGCCAAGCCAAAATAAATGAACCAAAACAATGGATGCAAATCAAATATCGCTAGAGAAAGTGTGTGAGAATGAGCTTGAGGTCGCCTCTATTTATATATTTTATGTGGGTCCACTTGGCATTAAGGCTGACTTAACTAAATCCACATGTGGTTAGGCTGACCCATTCCATTTCACTTTAATAAATAAAATAATTCACAATTTAAATTCCACTTAACTGACTGGGGTGATCTATTCGTCAATTTTGGTACTCTCGAAAAGAGGAATCTAATGAAATTATAATCTCAACCATATTAGATTTCCATAGTGGAATTTTACCACAGTTGCATAATTTAAAAAATGTGGAATGGTTTCACCTATCTGCATGCAGATGTTTCTGAGCTTATCCCTCAATTCCAATTTCCTAACATCACTACCATTTTCGAATAACTGAGTGAGGGTCTTCCACATAAAAAAGGGAGTCTCCTTCCCATGTAAATTCGAGACTGTGGTCTCTCACACTCTCTAGGATGATCCTCTTGACCTTTGTGACATCCTTCTTCTACTAGGATAATTGGTGTGCATCCGATGTTGTTGATTTTGGAAATTCAGTTTTTGTGTACTCCAACACTCCATTATCATCAAGTAATGCTTCCATCTTATCCTTCCAAGCTATGAAATTTGACGTGACCTATAGGGAGTACTCCAATCTCAATTTTTTGAAAGACATTTTCCTGCATGGAAGGAAACTCCTTCACTTAATCTACAAATCGAAATATCTAAAGGAGAATATATATTGACTGGTTTCTAGTGTTATTTATGCTCTAGTTGTAGAAATTAATAGAAATTTTCTACTACTAATGAAATAAAACTGAAATCAAGAGATTACAAATTTCCTCTTATATTTTTTGGAATGGAAATCACAATTTAGAAACACATGCAATGAAATGAAACCATCAAAAACTACAAGAAAACAATCAGTTTACAGGGGAAACTAACTAAGAAACACCCCTCCACTTCTTTTTATTAATCCAACGAGAATGAGAAACTATTACAATGTCTTGCTTCGATCATGAAGCACACCCTTCACTGTAAACCTATTCTCTTGTTGATTTTTCTTCAATGGCCAACACTTAGCCAATTCAAGGCTCCTAGTTTCCTCCTATTTCCTTGGGAAATACTTGAGGAAATTAGTTCCTAAAAGATAGGAATTTCCTCCTATTTTATTGCACATTTCCCAAGGAATGATTCACCTTCTTGAGTGTCAAGAATGTACACTCAACTAGTATACAATTGATAATTACAATGTGCCTTTTCCTCCACTCCAGCTAGGAAATTTGAATTCCATGTATATCTGGGCTATTTTTAGGTGATTAACTAGCTTAACTGGGAGAACAACGAGCTAACAACAATTATACTGCTCAACTAACCTTCACCTGACTCAATTAATTACTTAAGCTTAGTTAACTGAGTTCAAGCTTAGTTAATTGAGTTCAAGCTTAGTTAACTAAATTCAACTGAAAGTAACTGAACTAGATTGCTAAATTTTTGAAATCATTACTTGCACAACTCTACTTCTAGACTATAACTCGAATTTACTGAGTAAACTAGTAGACAAGACCATCTCACACAAGTTAATATAATCCGAGTAAACTAGTAGACAATACCATCTCATACAAGTTAATATAATCCAAATCATTGTATTGATGTGGAAAATTGAATTACTAAGTTTGAATAAGTCACAAGTTAAAGTTATCCTTTTTTGCTACAATTTCTAACATTTATAATTTTGTATTTTTCTCTTTATTGTATAGATTTTAATTTGTATAAATTCTTTATATTGGTATTTTATTTTTAGTATTTTTTTCATATTTATTCTTTTAATTTCACATTTAAAAACTAGTGTAGATTCATCTTAATTCCAACTCTACTAAGAGCTCTGAGAGGTCAAATCTCTCCAAATGCAAACATCTTTTTGAGTGAAAAACTTGAGAAAGATCTTGCACTTGAAGAGATTTAATTACTCTTTGGTAGATGAGTTAAAATTGATTAACACACTAATAAAATGCTTTAAGTGTAAGACTTTTTTAAATTTTCACTTATTTTATATAACATATATAATTATTTTTGTTATTAATATTTTTTAAAATATTACATCTCTGGGATAGTATTTTTTTTTACTCAATATTTATATTGAATCATTTTATATATATATATATATGAATTCCATGTTAACCATAATTTCACATCTCCCACATAATGGAAAAGTTAAAATATAAGAAAAATTTTAATTTAATCTTTTTTTCCTCTAAATTGAGTTAATATAAAATTATATTATTTATAACTGATAATAAAATATATATTTTTTGTTATTAATAACATTTTTTTAAATGTTACATATCAAGTGAATATATAATGAATTACACATCATGTAGTATCCCTAATATTATTTTTACATTTTATTTGTTAAGTTCATATTACGTAATCTAAGGAATTACATATCTTGCTCATACTAAAAAGTTTTTTTTCAATTACTTTATCTCTATATAAAGTTTGATGTAAAATACAAATGAAAATTAGATTTTCTTTTGCTGCACATTGATTTTATTTGTTATTAGTATTTTTAATTTGTCAATGCAAGTATTATTTTATTACTTCTAAATTTAGGCAAGTAAAAAGTATGGACCAAATATTTGTACATAAGATAAAATGGTTAATTTTGACTATTAGCTTATTGTGAAACATCATCTAAAGATTTACAAGATTATATAAATAAAAATAATGACTATGTAACGATATTTAAATTTAATTAATAAGTACATAAAAATATAATATTTACAATTGAACACAATATTCACCCTCATTTTACCACTGATATTATTGTTGTGGGGATATGTGTAATGTAAGTAAGTTTTTCAACATTTAAATATTTTTATAAATTAAGATGCATTTCACCATATAAATTAAAATAATTATTTGTAAGCATATTTAAATTTAATTAATAAGAAAGTAAAAAATTAATACTTAGAATATAAAAAAATTCTTAACCATGAATATTCACCCCCATCTTACCATGATATTATTAACTTTTCTTACAATACCATGCGTTATTTTTTCCACATGCCCCAAATACCATAAATAACATTTGTAAACTAATATTCACCCCCTATTTTACTACGGATATTATTTACTTGTAAATATATGCTTTGTTACAATACGATGGGTGAGTACAATATTTATGAATAACGTTTTCCCAACAAACATAATTCATTCAAAATTAAAATATTTTATTTTAATATTATTTTACAACATTTTTTAAATTAAATCTAAAAGCAATATCTGTACATAAAATACAAGTGGTTAAACATCATCTAAAGGTTTACAAGGTTACATAAATTAAAATAATGATTCCATAACCATATTTAAATTTAATTAATAAGCACAAAAAAATATAATATTTAAAATTGAATACAATTCTTAACCATGAATATTCACCCTCATTTTACCATGGATATTTAATAATGATTCCATAACCATATTTAAATTTAATTAATAAGTAGATCAAAATATAATATTTACAATTGAACACAATTCTTAACCATGAATATTCATCCTCATTTTAACATGGATATTATTGTTCGAGGGACATGTGTGTAATGTAAGTAAGTTTGTCAACATTTTTAAATATATGCATGGGATCTAGTAAGTGGGAATTCTTAAGATGTTCCCAATATGGGAGCTCATAAAAGACAAATTTCCTTTTCATCCCAATGGGAAAATTCTGAACATAAGAGTTGAAGAATTCTAGATCATCCAACATAGGCTCCCCATTTGAATCAAACATTTTTGCAAACTCATTCTCCTTATTGCTCTCTCATATTCTCTAATCCATTTAGTTGGAGTCATACTACAGCCCTTTGGGTTATTTCTAGTTTACCATTGAAAGTGCATGTTGCTCTCTTATAAGGGTGTTTTTCTAGGAGGAATACCCTGGAGCAGTCATACACTACTTTTTCTAGGTGGTTATGGCTCCTAGCCTTCAGATAAGGTTCATAACATTTAAATTCATTATACACTTTTGTTACAAGACCTACGAAGTTATTGTATACAAGGCAAGTTAGTGATCATGAAGATTAAAAAAAAAATAGCCAATTAAATTAATATGTGAAAATTTATTGTTATATATATAAACAAATCTATAAAAATGTGATTTACCAGGGAAGACTCGTAACCCTGGATAGTCATGTATGCGATGTAAGCACATATGCTATACAACATAAAACTCCCCTCTGTTGCGATGGGTCTTGATGCATCATACACATGTATCCCTTCTCATAATTCCTTCAAGTTCATCTACCAATGGTTGTGATTATATATACAAATTATTCGCTTGCACTACATGGAAAAGACCCTCTAGCGGAGGTTATAAAGGAGGTTTTTAGTGCTACAAAATTGCCCAAAATTGTCAAAAAAACATATGCTACCACATCCGTTTATGGTTACGGAGGTTTTGGCGGAGCTTTTAACGGAAATTCAATGCAACTAAAAAAAATGGTCGGCTGGAGGTTATTACGGATGTTGTTTTCCTCAGTGCACTAATCAGGATTTAATGCACCGGTGCGTACCTATGGACGGTGCCTTGGGGTGGTCAAAGAAGAAAGCACTGGGCTGTTAAGGTATAAAACAACACTGGGAGTAGTGTTGGTGATACAATGCACGGGGCCATTATAATTGGTCTTGGGATTTGAGCGGTGCCCATAGGTCATATCAATGCGCCGATGTGTAGACTTATAGAAACGCAACGGTGCGTCCTTTCACCCAAATGCACTGAGCTTTATAATTGGTATCAGTATCTGTGCAGTGCAAATATGTCATACAAATACACCCGTGCGTATAGACTCTTAAATGCCCCGATGTGCAGTATCACACAAATGCACGAAGATTTTATAATTGGTATCAATATTTGTGCAGTGCCCATAGGTCGTCTAAATGAACCAGTGCGTATATACACAAAAATGCCTTGGTGTGTACTATCACACAAACGCATTGATATTTATAATTGGTATTTGTATTCGTGTGGTGCTAATAGGTTGGAAAAAGGCACTGGTGTATATATAGACATAAATGCATCGGAGAGTCGTACCACACAAACACCTTGATATTTTTAACTGGTTTTGGTATTTGTGCGGTGCCCATAGGTCGTAAAAATGCACCGGGGTGCTTAAGAATACAAGCGCACCAGTGTAAGTATACACACATCGGTTTTCATTTTGTATTTTTTAGAAACATCGACCAGTGACAGTGCAATTATTGTGATTTTTTTAAATTCATTATTCATCAAAAGTCGACACATCTTATAGCAATATTCATATCAATTAAATTTTTATTAATGCATTTGAATGTGATATTTGGATTAATTTTTAATATCATATCAAAACTATTGTGTTTTTTAAAATTCATTATTCATCAAAAGTCGACACATATATATCTTATAACAATATTCATATGAATTAAATTTTTATTAGTGCATTTGAGAACGACA